>RJWM01010342.1:0-15626 GCA_004363535.1 Dasyprocta punctata
TCTTTTCACTCTCTCTGTGGGCTTCAATTCAGACTTCAGACTCTTCCTGGGTCCAAGAAACCCACTACCCGCCTTTTTGTCTTTCTCAAGATGGTATATTCCCATGTTTAGACAGTGTCTCTCGGAAAGGCTGTTTTCTCTGCTGCTTACTACTCCACCATCTTCCTGGAAGTCTGAGGTATGGATTTTGTAGTGAAGGATTCCTCTTTTTGTTTTTGCACTTGAATTTGAGTGTATGACAAGCATGTTTAGCAATCCCTTGACCTTGAGGGTTATCAGGGATTCCTATAGTAAGGGAAATGTTAAAAGTTTTACAAAACATTTGGAAGGCTGAGCCATTGTCAGTCTTACAAGGCTGTGGACAGCCAAGAGTATTAAAGACTTCTGAGTAATGATCTATGGCATGTTTAACTGCTTCACCATTGCAGGTAGAAGCAAAAATAAATCCTGAGGAAGTATCCATTGAAACATGGACTCAGCATAGAGAGCCAGACTCAGGAATATAAATGACATCCATTTGCCTGAAATGATTGGGGTGTAATCCTCGGGGATTAACCCTCATATGGAATGAAGGAAGATGTATTATGCATGAGAAACACTGCTTAATAATTCATTGAGCCTGTTCTTGAGTTAAAAGGAACTGTTTGTGCAATGCAGAAGCATTTTGATGGAAGATGACATGGGAGGCAGAAGCCTGCTGAATGGCACCTGAGGGAGTAACAGTGACAGTATCAACCTATCTGTCTATAGTGGCATTTCCCTTAGTAAGAGGCCCTGGCAATTAGGAATGGGAAAGTAAATGACTGATAAAACAGGGGACATAGTGTGACCAAATAGCAAATTGGAGTGTGTGAAACAAATGAAAAAGATCTTCCTGGTTAGTGTGAATAGTGGTAGTTTCAATGCAGTGCATCACACTAGAGACACAAGCACTGTCTGAATAAAGGTTAATTAGAGTGGATGAATGATCTTGTAAGGCACATTTAACACCCTGCAGTTCAGTCTTGCACAGAAGAAAAACTGTATCCTATATTCAAGAAGAGGAGGCTGTAACATAATCTCCCCTGCCCAAAGAAGAACCATCTGTGAAAATAAAAACACCTCCTGCTATGGGAATCAAGCTTATTTTTGAAGGAAGGACAAAGGGTATGAGGGAAAAAACCATATTGATTTGTCTGGAGAATAATATCAGTCAACATCACCAGGGAAGTTAGTTAATGTGGTTTGCCAAGAGGACAAGAATTGCCATTACCACTGTTGTTGAATAGAAGAGAAGGGAACAATGATATTTTGCACGACACATCCAAAAAGCTGAATAGCACATGCCTGCCTATGTGCGGTCAATCCTGCCACAACATCATAAAAGGGAGTAACGGTTTTCTGTGGAGCTTGTGGCATGCATAGCCATTGTAGAGGGCCCTGAGACTGCCAAAGGACCCCAGTGGGCATAAGTTGTTAGGAAAATAATTAAAAAATTGGCAAAGATGGGTGACTCTAGAGAGAGATGAGCAATAGAGAGAGCCAGATTAACTTTGTCCAAGGCAGTTTTAGCCTCTGACATAAGTGCTCTTGGGGGAAGTGGGGGCTGGCTCCCCTTTGAGAATGTAAGAGAGGGGCTAAATCATAGTTGTTAGCTTAAGAGTTGGGTGGAACCAATTAATATTACCAAGTAGATTCTGAAAATTAATTAGGATTGCAAGATAACTAATTTGCATTTGAACAGTTTGGGGCACAATATGTCTCTGTTGGATAAGGTGACCCAAATATAAAAATGTTGCTGTGGTTTGGGGGTCACCACTAGGCCTGAATTATGAAGGGCATAATCCAATTCAATAAATATCTGGTGCAAGGTGAATGAGGATTCATGTGCTAGAAGAATATCGTCCATGCAATCAATAAAACAAGCAGATGGATGAGCCTGATGAACTGATAAAATGGCTACAGCCACAAACTCTTGGCATAGAGTTGGACTATTTGCCATTCCTTGTGGCAGACAACACTACTGGAAATGATGCATAGGGGCCTGATGCTTAATGGAAGGTAAACTAAAGGGAAAATGTTTTTTATCTTGAGGATGGAAAGGGTTTGTAAAAAAGCAATCTTTTAAATCAATCACCATGAGGGAAAAATGCAAAGGAATAGCTATGGGACTGGGCAATCCTGGTTGAAGTGCTCCCATAGGTTCCATGATTCAATTAACAGTGCATAAATCCTGTAGTAATCTCCCCATTTCTGACATTTTTATTACAAAAATTGGAGTGTTCCAAGGGCTATCGGAGGATTCTTGGTGCCCTGCCATCATCTGTTCATTAACCAGTGTATGAGCTGCTGTAAGCTTCTCCTGAGTGAGGGGCCACTGATCAACCCAAACAGGGTCATTGGTTATCCAAGTTATTTTGGTGGCTGTCTGTGGGGTCAGAGGAGAGATTAAGGCCCTTTCTGAAAATGTGAAGGTGTGTAGACTATACCATAATGGTCCTTTTTAGGGATAACTGGAAGAGATTCTCTTCTTCCCTGATTGTTTTTACCAAACCCTCGGGTGGGAAGGAAACCTTGTAACATCTGATGAGTCACCAGACCTAGGACTTGCCAAATATGCCCCCATATCCTGTGGTACATCATGACCCCATGGATTGCCTGGTATATAAGGGAGGATGGAAGGTGAAAAATGTCCAGAATGGCCTTCTGCATCCCTCCAAGTTAATAATTTAGTACTTCTGGTGGGGCAAAATAACAAACTTATAGATATTTCATGATCAACTGGAAGACTGACCAAGTTGCTGTTCTGCTGTTTCTGGTAAATTCAATTGACCCTGACAATGTCACTGATTGCCAATACCTTAAGGCACCTTGGGCTGATCTGTGCTCATTCAGTCAAGTTTCTCTCTCTGGAACAACTCTTATATTATGGTAACGTCCTTAACCACTTTCATTGTCAAGTTTCTCTCTCCAGAACAATTCTATATTATGGTAATGCCCTCAAGTATAGTCATTCTGTAAGAGTCCCCTCCCCTGGCTCTGGAATGTTTCCATTGTTTCAAGACTAACCTGTCTGTCAATATATGATTCAATGTATGTAACCAATCATGTAACATTTAGTCACTTGTTTTGTACCTCCCACTGCTAATTCTATGTAGACTAAATTCCTTCTGGATTTGGAGCCATTGCTAGGGAGGAATTATCCCTGCAACTGTCTACTGGCGTGAACTCCAACAGTCCACTGGTATCAAGATTAAATGCTGCCTTCTTATCTCCTCGGTGCAAAAAGTCTTCCTTTTGGCCTGGTTTGGTTTGCCTTGGGAAATTTCCCACAACACTTCTGGTTCCCTGACCGGGAACCACACTTTGCTGACCACTTAGGTCACTGGTGCAGGCCTCGTAGATTGCTGTTAGGGTCACCCCCATCTGAAGATGAAAAGATGATTTCTTAAAGCCTCTTCAACAGCCAAAGGGAGGAAGCCCCTGCACAACAGTGAGGACCTTGATGGACCCAGGGAGGACTTAAAACATGGCACAGACCAGGCCCTTGGATAAGGTAGGCCTGCCCTGGGTTTTGTCCCGCAGTTAACCTAGGTAACCTGCTTGTACCACCTGCACTCTGGGCAAAAGAGAAATTACCACCTGTTTTGAGTTCAGCTGCTGGAATCACCTGTCTAATCAGGTTCACCACCTGTTTGGAGTTCAGCTGTTGGAATCACCTGTCTAACGGGGTTTGCCACCTATTTCGAGTCCAGCTGCTGGAATCACCTATTTAATGGTGCTCGCTGCCTGTTTCAACTCCAGCTGCTGGAATCACCTGTTTAAGGGTGCTCTCGACCTGTTTCAGATCCAGTTTCTGGAATCACCTGTTTAACAGCGCTCACCACCTGTTTTGACTCCAGCTCCTGGAATCACCTGTTCAACGGCATTAGCCACCTGTTTGGACTCTAGTTTCTGTGCAGCTGCTATTCTAGTTAGATCTCCCCATGGGTTAGGCGATAAAAATGTATTAACCTCTATGTGCCTGTGTATAAATGTATGGATTAAATGTACTCATGCCTTCAAATGTACAAGTCTTCTAAAATGCAAAATTGGGATTGTTCATGGTGATAGACATTATGTTTTAGATTGAGACATCTGTTTTTCTCTTGTGCTTTCTAGCTACTTGTGATGAGGTTCAAATCAAACCAACGTGAGGTCACCAGTCAAATGTTTATTTAATTTATGTGATGTGCATGCTGTATGTTACTCTGTTCAATACTAAGATAGACATTTAAATATGTTATAAAATGCCATAATAATTGTCATGCTACAATGTTATATGGTTTTGATTTCTAATTTTCAATGTATGCTATGTAACTGTTAACATTCTATAAGAATTTAAATACTAGGACATCCATGGTTGATAAAATAACAGTTCTATTTTATGTTTTAAGGTGCTTAATATTGAGATAAAGTGATAATATTAAACTTACTGCTTATTACACTGTAATGTTATCCCTGTTTTCTTCTGAATGTTCAACAACTGAGGTTTAGAGACCAAATCTAGAAAGGTAATTGGGCAAAGAGGATAACTGATATTTTTTTCTCTGGCCCTCTAAGGTCAATAAAAACCCAGGACATGAGGGAACCTTTTCTGCAGCATTCTATACTATGTGAGTCCCTGGTTTTCTGACCAAGAAGATTATGGGACCACAAGGAAAATATAGTGTGCCTAAAGAGAAAAAAAATCTCCCAAGCTTCCATAGGGAGCACCTTGGTCAAGCAATGGCCATGACTCATCCTGATGGCTGACACTGTCAGGAACTGAGAGGCTCTCTCCATGGGTCCAAGGCAAATTCTGAGAGGACTTCACTGACCTTGATAGACAGCAAGAGGTGAATTTTAATTAGTACAGGTCTCAATTTAACTTCCAGCAGAAAAGTATAATCAAAAGACATATAAAACAATGTCATAATAAATTAGACATTGAGGATTTGGTTTAGAAAAACAACTGCAACACTTGGCATCTGTTCTATCCCTTAGCCTAACTGTAAAGGAAAACTCAGAGTTTTTAGGGGCAACTGGTTTCTGCCAAAATTGGATACCAGGTTATGCTAAAAAGGCCAGACTACTTTATGACATATTAAAAAAGCCCAAAACTAAATGAGACACTAGATTCAGTATCTAAAGTTTGGCCTCCCTGTCTGTGGGCACTTATAGCAACTGCCCTTCTGGGTAAGGAGTCAGACAAACTGACTCTGGGACAAAATTTAACTTTTCAGTTGCTGCATGACATCTTTGAACTTAATAGTCAGGGATATCGGTGGCTTTTAAGCATCTGCATAACTCAGTGCCAGAGACTGCTTGTTGGGAATCCCTGATTCACCTTAAAGCCAGTAGACTTCAAATCCAATCACCTATTTGCCCACAGCTTAAACAGCCTGACCATGATTGCCTTGCATTGCTTTGCTAGTGCCCTGATGTCCAGATGGAGCCTCTAGCAGATGCTGAATACACCTTGTTCACAGATAAAAGTAATTGTGCTAAAGATGGACAACACAGGGCTGACTTTGCTGTTACTACCAAAAAGGCCAGGCCTTTAATTGGGTAAAGGACAAGAGGATAAATATTAATCTGAGTTTGCTTGCTTTCAACTGTCTACACTCCCAGTAAAAATGTTTCCCTTATGGATAACATGTAATAGCCTTCTAGGAGTATATAAAAATTCAAGACATTAAAAATTTCAAATTCGAGTTAATGATATAGACCCCCAGTTGTTAAGCTTAAAAAAAATTGGAAAAACAAAAGGAAAAGAGACTCCTCTATAATAGAAATTGAGGGAATGTTGGGGCAAAACAAACCTATAGATATTTCATTGTTAATTGGAAGACTGACCAAGTTGCTGTTCTGCTGTCTCTGGTAAATTCTATTGACTTTGACAATGTCAGGGTTATTGCCAATACCTTAAGGCACCTTGGGCTGGCCTGTGCTCATTCAGTCAAGTTTCTCTCTCTGGAACTATATTATGGCAATGTCCTTAACCACTTTCATTCAGTCAAGTGTCTCTCTGGAACAATTCCTATATTATGGTAATGCCCTCAAGTATAGTCATTCTGTAAGAGCTGCCTCCCCTGGTTCCCAGGACTGGAA
Source organism: Dasyprocta punctata (assembly GCA_004363535.1). Classification (NCBI taxonomy): domain Eukaryota; kingdom Metazoa; phylum Chordata; class Mammalia; order Rodentia; family Dasyproctidae; genus Dasyprocta; species Dasyprocta punctata. The sequence goes on from RJWM01010342.1 coordinate 6,112, forward strand.
TGTTTCTATTGTTTCAAGACTAGCCTGTCTGTCAATATATGATTCAACGTATGTAACTAATTATATAACATTTGGTCACTTGTTTTGTACCTCCTACTGCTAATTCTCTATAGACTAAACTCCTCCTTGATTTGGGGCTGTTGCTAGGGAGGAATTATCCCTGCAACTATCCACTGGAGTGAACTCCAATAGTCCGTTGGTGTCAATATTAAATTTTGCGATCTTATCTCCTTGATGGAAAGAGTTTTCCTTTTGGTTTGGTTTGGTTTGGTTTGGCAAATTTCTTGCAACACTACTAGGGTGAGAAATACTGCCCACCTCCTGTAGATCTGTAGTTGCTACAACCAGAGGCCATGCTATAGGCCAATGGTGTTGGGCAATAACTGAAACATCTGTTCCTGTGTCTAAAAACCCTTTAAATGTTTTTCCTTCAGTAATCAATTCCATCTTGAGATGATCTTGTTTAATCTGTAGAACCTGATAGGCATTCAAAGACCTGAAACCCTTGGATCCTCTTTCCTTATTTATAGATTTTCTAATTTTTGTCAAAGGAAGAATGACCAATTGAGCAATATGAGAGTCTGGAATGACTTGAACAGTGTTTTGAATAGTTTGATCCATAACCTTATCACTTCTGTATAATCAGCATCAATGACACCAGGAAAAACCTGGAGACCTTTTAAAGTGAGAACGATGCAACCAAGCCGGAGTCCCACTGTTCCCTGAGGCAAAGGTCCATAGACTCCAGTAGGGATAGCCTAGGGTCCCATTTCAGAGTTAGTAAGTCTCTGGAGGAGCAACTGAGGTCCAAGCTGTCTTTTGTTGCTCACCAGAGGTCAAAAGTGTGCTTGGTGGTGGAGGGTAGGGCTTGGGAGGAATTAGGGAAAGTGCTCTCACTGTTTGGTGGAGCCAGGGCAGGCCCCACTGGAAGTTTCCTGGAATGGGTCAGCCTTCCACATTAATTCTGGATCTACACTCATTTGTCCTGTTTACCTCATCTACACTTTGTATAGATATTAGAAGGTTTTGTTGAAGGGATAATATCTGTGTTGTCCTTACTAGTGCATCAGAACAACTTTGGGAAGATGACACCCAAACCCACAGCTGAAACAAGTAACCTTGCCACTTCCTTTTCCTCTAGGCTTTGTATGAGTAGCCTGCACGATAGCCATTGCTAAGGCAGCTTTTGTACATTTGAGGGGCCAATATCTGCGCTAATCTGAATCATCTTAGACAGTGTATCCCATTTTTTATGGGTTCCTAAGTCCTCTTTACACCATTAGTTTGCATTCCCAAAGGCCAATTGTTGAACAAATAATTTGTTAGCCTCTGAATTGTTGATAAGCCTCTCAATAACCTGCAATAGGCGTGACACAAAATCCTGAAAAGGTTCATCAGGATTCTGGTGGGTGGAGGTCAGATCAAGTGAAAGATTCTGCTAGCCTGGGGCTTAGCTACCTGTAACATGACATTCCCCCAACTTGGTACTGGACCCAAAGAAAGAACTTAGCTCTCCAAGAGTAAGCTCCATGTTTTCCTTCTCATTCCAGAAATAAACCTCCTGCTTCCTTTTGCGCATGCGACAAACCGTCTCCAATCCCAAGACTCCACAACCCCCCAAGCCTCCACCGCCAGTCCCCAGTAAATCTTTCTGTCTCCTGCTTTACACAAGCAGGTTCTCCTTTAAATCAGCTGTTAATGTCATTTTGCCCACCTCCCAAACTCCTCCCCCAGCCAAAGTTGATAAAGGTAACTACACTCCTTTCTTCTTGTTGAGAGCTTCTACACCCCTCCACACACCCCTAAAGCTCTCCCATGCCCTCTGCATTAACGGCCTCCTCCTTATCTCTCTTGCTCTCATTTTTTCTGCATGGCTTCAGATTGAGAGCCCCAAAATAATCAAACATCAAGGTCACACTTTGAAGGAAGTTACCTCCAAGCCCTTATGGCAGGTATTATAATTTGTTCATATACTTGTAGTTTAAAAGTAATTCAATTATTTGTGCAGCTGTTGCGGAAAATTTCCCAAACCAAGCCAAAACAAGCCAAAAGGAAAACTCTTTGCACCGAGGAGATAATATGGTAGCATTTAATCTTTACACCAGTGGACTGTTGGAATTCATGCCAGTGGGCAGTTGCAGGGATAATTCCTCCCTAGCAATGGCCCTGAATCAGGAGGAGTTTAGTCTATAGAGAATTAGCAGTGGGAGGTACAAAACAAGTGACCAAATGTTACATGATTGGTTACATACATTGAATCATATATTGACAGACAGGCTAGTCTTGAAACAATAGAAACATTCCAGTCCTGGGAACCAGGGGAGGGGACTCTTACAGAATGACTATACTTGAGGGCATTACCATAATATAGGAATTGTTCCAGAGAGACACTTGGCTGAATGAAAGTGGTTAAGGACACTACCATAATATAGGAGTTGTTCTGGAAAGAGAGACTTGACTGAATGAGCGCATATCAGCCCAAGGTTCCTTAAGGTATAGGCCATCTCTCTGACATTGGCAGGGTCAATTGAATTTACCAGAGACAGCAGAAAAGCAATTTGGTTAGTTTTCCACTTAATCATGAAATATCTATAAATTTGTTATTTTGCCTCAACACAGCAAAGCTTCCTTCTCCAGTTAACATATCTTTTGTAGTGGCTATGTTGTGAGTGGCATTGCTAATGGCCTAATTTGTGCACAATTTAAAAAAATTTTCCTTCCACAATAAATAATCCCCTGGATTTAAACATGCTTTAGCTATTTCCTTGCAATCATTTGGGGTCACAACTTGTTGTCCTCTAAGTTATATTAAACCTAAGGTAAAAGGGGCTGTGGCACCATAGGTGGTGGTAGCTTGTTTTAATTCATTCAGGGTCTTAGAAGGTATGGCTTCATGAAAATGTGTGATCTATCCTGAATTATTAGGGATTTGGAGTTCAACAATAGGGTAGACAGGCTGAAATCCCTCCATGGACTCCCCCGCCTATCTAGCTTTGTTTAATGCCAGTTGCAAGGGAAAACAAGAGGATTATTCTACTTTCTGAGAGGCAAAAGTTTCAATTGGTGGTACAACAAGGTTTCTCTGTGCTGAACTGGCAGAAGCTGCCACTTGAGGCACAGTTAGTGTTACTGGTTTTGCCTTGGGCAGCTGTGAAACTGAAGCCTCAGTGAAACACTCCTCTAGTGGGAAAAGGTCTTTTCTGCCCCCCACCATTCCTTCTCTCTCTAAATGAGCAAAGCTAGAGGGTTCAAGCTCTATCAGTGTGGCTGTTGCCTTATTATTCCTTGTCTGCTCAGGACTTGGTTTTAAAATAGTGCTCTGAGCAGAATCCTCTGTGGTCATCTCAAAAGGTACAAAACCACTTAGACACTCTCTGATCCAGGGCCACAAAAGAAAAGTAAGTACAGGAATCCATAATAGAACAAGGATTTGTATGTACATTTGTTGTTCATGAGAACCTTTTTGCATCATGCTTAACATCTGATAAAATCAGTGTACCTCTCTCTCTCTGGCTTAAGCCTATGTCTCTCTTTGGCTCCTCTTAAGCCTATGTCTCTCTGTGGCTTTCCTCGAGCCTGCATCTCTCTTTGACTTCTCTTAAGCCTATGTCTCTCTTTGGCTTCTCTTAAGCCTATATCTCTCTGTAGCTTCTCTTAAGCCTATTTCTCTCGTAGTGCACACACAGTTAGAGGTCTCCTCTTACCTGCTATCTGATGTGTTTCCTTGTTCCCTGGGTCCTTGTTCAGGTGCCAATTGCCATGTCCCATTCAGCTCTTGATGTTCCTAGGGTGAGGATGGTGAGAGGATGGAGAAAAGAAGCAGGAAAAGGGGAGAAGGAGTGAGAGGAAGGAACAAGAGAGCTCCAGTGGCTGCAGCACATTTGTTTTTACACTTGGGAGATTGAGTACCATATGAAACCTCTCTGCCTAAGAGTTTATCCACGTGGCTTGTCTCAGGCACCCAGTGTTCTTGAGGTTAAAGCAGTTTATCCACATGTCACTTGCTCAGGCATTCTCTGTTCTTTAGACTAGCCTTGCTCCAGCCCTTCACGTGATCGGTCTTCAGGTTTAGCAACCCCCTACAGCCTCAGCCTCCTGAGTGCTGGGATTGCAGGCATGTGTCACCACACCCAGCCAATATGTCTTTTTTGTACAATTTTGTACATCTTGTTTATACAGTCTCATTGAATTTTTTGTGCAGTACCCCTTGTGTATACAGTACTGTAATTTTTGCTGATTGCACTGTACACTGCTGTGGTTTTATGTTCTACTTTACAGTGCTGCATATAAGAGTTACATAAATAAAAGGAAAGCCACTAAGCTGATGTTTCCTTTGACATTTCTTTGCTCTGATATTATAATATATACAGTATACAATTCCTCATTTAGCAGCCAATCCATTTAACTACCTGGGTGGCAGGAACAGAACTTTGTCATTAAGTGAGGAATGCCTGTACAGTCAGGCCTCCACACTCATTTATTCTGCATTCTCAAATTCAATCAACCAAGCAATTGAAAATATTTAAAAATAATGTTCCTTTGCTGAATGTAGTCTTTTTAAAAAATCATCATTCCCTAAGCAATACATATAATGACTATTTACATAGCATTTACATCACCAGGTATCATACCACATTTTCCCTAAAGTAACAATGAGTTCTTTATTAATTCTTGCTCCAGAAGACCCAATAGGGCTTATTTTCAGAGGATGTCTTATTTTTCCATGTACAGCAATCTACATTTATTTATGTACAGTAATTCACATTTATTCATGTACAAAGATTTCTACATTTATTCATGTGCAAAAATCTACATTTATTCAAATAAAATCATGTCATCTTCAGGAACATCATCATATGTCCAAACTCTGAATTCCAGCCTGAATTTCTTGCAACTCCTTTTCCTGTAGAATTGGTGGCCCCAATCTCTCATGTCCAGCAATGGAGAGCACTTCTTGTTCATGTAGCATGCTCCTAGTGCATTGAAAACACAGCCGTCAGTGATTTTATCCCATGAATTTTTTTTTATCTAGATCACATTCTCTTGCAGGCTGGACTTCACAGAGTTTCCATTAAATCAAGTGTTAATTGAAGACTTACAGGACAGCAGTGGCAACAAAAATGATGACAGTTAAGAATGATAGTCCACACAAAAGCAAAGGAATATTGCAAGTGCTGAAATTCAGAAAACGTTTCTTTATTTCGCACAAGTACATTAAGTGTATCTGTTGCAACACACAATGAATCAAGTTATGAAGATTCGTGTTAGACACAACCATGTCTGTTCATTATCAAGTACATGCATTTTTCATGCATTGTGTCTGAACTCCAGTTGGTCATCTGGCAATAAGTCTCAAATTCATCTGTTTACATAAGTGTTTACTGCTCTTCCAAAGACACCTTCTTGGGTATTTACAAATACTTAATTATAATTTGTGTTATCATTTATTTAAAGTAATAGTGTATTAGATTATATGAGCATATGTATGTATTTTATATGTATTTATTTTAGTTGCATTTATGTATATATGTGTTGTTTTAAAAATAATGTGTGTATAGGTATTTTATATTATTTTAAATAATGTCAATAATATTATTTATTTATATTTAATTATATATTGTTCTCATATAATTCAGTATGTCCACTGTGTGTTGCAATGGACATCTGATGACATTCACTGGGGCTTATTTTCAGGGTAGGGCTTATATTTACAAGCATCCTGAAAAATCATACTAGGGCTTATTTTCCAGTTGGGCTTTATTTTCAGGGAAATACAGTAAGGTAACCTATAGATTATTTAAAGTGCACAGGATGATGTGCATAAATGCTATGCAAACCTTACCCTCCCTTTTTACCGGGCCTCGAACTCACAACCTTAAGCCACTGAGCTAAATTCCTGGCCCTGTTTTTTGACACTTACGCTCCTTTATGTCAGAGATTTGAGAAGCACACATTATAGTATCTGTGCTGCAGAAGTCCTTGGGGTGGTGTTTTAGAACCCATGCCTTAAGGATGCCCAGGGCCGCTACATCATGTGTGACAATTCCCTGGACAGGATGCGCAGCTCATAAGTCCATGAGCGTAATATGGTCCACAGCCTCTCAAGTGCCATAGCCTTGCCTGCTCTTCCTGTTGCCCATCATACCCAACATCTGCACCCCTTCCTTAGATGGGATCTTTCTTCTTTCCAGGTGTCTGTTTGAACTGTGCTCCAGGTTGCTCCTGGAAGGCCCAGTGTCCAGCTCACGAGGGTGCCACAGTGAGCAAAGCCCATCTTCTCCTCAGGGCTCTACCAGAGCAGCTGGCTGGGCCTCTGTGGGCTCCTGGGTGCACAGTCAGGGTAGGGGTAGGGGTCCCTCGAGCAGATCACAGTCCTTGGCGGGGAGTATGGGAAGCAGTCAGCACTGTGGGGCTTCTCTCCACAAAGTGGGCCAGGAGGCAGCAGCAGCCACTGTCCCACTCCTGGGAGAAAGAGAGTGAGCACGGGAGCTCCTAATCCTTTACCTCGTTTTTGCAAATGACTTTATCTAGGCTGACACCCTCTTCCCTTTCATCTAGGTCTGATGGTTCAGCCTGTTCCTGATGGCTCTTTAAAGATGAATGAAGAGCTGATTCCATCCTTAGCACTAGGGGATAGGGTGGGAAAACCAGGGGAATGCTGGTTTCCGTTATAAAGTATCTGTCCCATTTGGTCCTTTTCACTCAGCATGAGTGTGACACTCTAGCTTCATATTAAAACACTCAGGTTAGATAGTCATAGGATTGTTAAGGACCTTGGAGATTATCTTGGAAAATGTGCTAATTCACAGATGAACAAACCTCTGGTCTATGCTGCAGGAGACTCCACATTGTGTGCAGTGTCCTGTTTCACTGCAGACCTGGTCTCTCATGTATGGTGGTTACAAAAGCACCAGGCATGTGTAGACGCACTGGACAGCTATAGAATCATCCACTCTGGCCCTGGAGGAGGTGCTGGTCCTCCTCAGAATTGGGCTGGTCATGAAGACCTCATTTTGAGCATCAGGGTTATGATTCCTTAGCATTATTTCACCATTTTATTTTTGGATTTTGTTTTTAGCACTTTTAACTTGCCATTAAAGATGTACAAAAGAGAATTTTGAAGATGTACTTTTAATATGCCATATACTTTAATTATAGATAAAGTTGTACATCTCAATGACATTGAAGTATGGTGCTTTTTAGGGCAATTCAAGATTTCAGTGTTTTTTTTTTAAGTCTGTATTCATGTCCAGATTCTGCTGCTTACTAGTTCCTGAAACCTGTGGTGTATACTTTAACTTCTTAATCTCGAAGTTCTTACCTCTACATGGGTGAATATGATTAATGTGTTTGAGCTCAATAAAATAATGCTCCACACCCAAAACAGGTTCTAATCCACAGATTGTTATTTGTGAAAACTTTAAGTAGAAGAAACACTGATTTAGAAATCTGTACAAGAGATATTTTTGCTATTTATAGCATTCTGACATATACCATAAAATGAGTTTTAGTAAGTAAGCAAAGTGAAATCATTTGCCTATTCGCATTTAAAAAATCGTCATTATGTAATATATGTAGAAATACTATGACTCCTCAAACTTTGACTGCAAGAGTTTTCTAGATTGTAAAATACTTGTGTTTAGTGTCAGTGACAAGAAATTATCATATTCTATAGATTACATTTTATTTCATTCATTCCCCAAATATACCTTATTATCAAAATTCATTTAGTCACTGGACAACTGCTGAGCATCTGCACTGTATCACTGTGTCAGACACAGAGTTGAACTCTGGAGACACTGAAATGAGAGCGCTAAGTTCTTGTCTGCACAGAACTCAGATTTGACAGAGCTATACGGAGGATTATGAGGCACCAGAGAAGATAGGACCCGGACCCAAAGGAGGGAGTGTAGATTAGAAAAGTGTCCTAGAGAGGAAGGTGCCTGAACTAAGCCTTCCAGGAAGCATAGGAGATAGAGTGGAAGAATTTATTACCAGTCAAGCCACAGGAAACACAGGGAACATTAGGATTAGGGTTAGGGTTAGGGTCAGTGTTATAGTCAGGGCTAGGGTTGAGGTTACTGTTTATGCTTTAGGGTTTATGATTTATGGTTAGGGTTAGGGTTTGAGTTAGGGTTAGGGTTAAATTTAAGATTAGCTTTAGGGTTAGTTTTAGGTTTAAGGTAGGGTTAGGGTTGGGGTTAATGTTTAGAGTTTAGGGTTTTTGGTTAGGGTTAGGCTTTGAGTTAGAGTTAGGATTAGTGTTTGAGTCGGGTTAGGTTTAGGTTAGTTTTTGGGATATGGGACTATGTGACTCCCCAGGTAGATGTGAGCATGAAGGCATGTGAAGTCAGGCTGGTAGAACTTTAGTGTCATTAGGCCTTCAGAATTTTGAAGTGTTTGAAACTGAATCTGGGTATGATCAGATGTGTGTTCCTCAGGTGATCTCTGGCAATTTAGGGCAGCAAATGCTTCTGAGAGACTTGGTCTCCTTGAAGGGGGCTAAGGGGGCTTAAATGGAGAGATTGTTGTCTGGGGAATGGGGATGGGATGTCAGAACACTGGTGGAAATAGTGGCGTTTTACAGGCACCAAGGACATAGAGTGTACAGGAACTGGGCCTGAGGAGTTAAAGGAGGGCCCTTGGATCATCTGGGAGATGACAGGAGGGAAAGCCCTTACCAGATAGCCATAGAGAAGGACTGGACCTTAGGGAAGATTCTGGTATGTATGTTCAAGGAGTGGACCTGTGAGAACATGTGGGTAGATAGTGAGACTGGAGGGCCAGGAGTTTGGCTCAGTGACTTAAGCACTTGCCGGGCAGGCGCGAGGTTGTGAGTTCGATCCTGTGTAATAAAAAACAAACAAAAAAAAATATTGAGATTGGGTGAGTAGAACATGTAGGGAAATATGAAGTCAGACTTGATGTCACTCTGCTATGGCAAACAGAAATTTTGAAACAACACACAGAATTTGGAGGCAGACTTATTTTATGTCAACTGGTACTGATTGGGACCACTCCCAAAATATCAGGCCCCCATCTCTGGTGGTCCAGGGCTTTTATTTGATGCACAAGCAGGAGGTACAAAAGCAAGACAGAACAGCCTGGCAGTTCTAATTAGCTAGCAGGGTGAGATCATCGGTTACAAGGCCAGATTAATGGTCATGAAGCTTGGGTAGAATCAGTCATCTTTCATGTTTAGTTACTCTCTCATGGTTACAGGGGTCAGGAAAGTAATTATAAAGCCATGAAGCAGTTACAGAGCCAGGTAGTTTCAAAAGAATAAAGTTTTAAGAAGAACAATTTCTCTTGTACAGTTTTTCCCTTTCAACGGAGGAGACTACACAGGGGTAAAGGATGGGCGAGAACGCCACACAGAGCCACTTGTATCCTATTTGCAGGCCACAGCTGTCACAATCCAGATTCAAAGGAGGAAATACTTTTCAGTGGAACATGAGGTATACAAGACTTTGTTTCTCCAAATTAAAAAATAATTTTGCTGATTTTTCTATGTT
>RJWM01010342.1:15726-64447 GCA_004363535.1 Dasyprocta punctata
TTTTTTTTTTTTTTTTTTTTTTTTTTTTTTTTTTTTTTTTTTTTTTTTTTTTTTTTTTTTTTTTTTTTTTTTTTTTTTTTTTTTTTTTTTTTTTTTTTGCTGCACCGGGGATTGAACTCACAACTTCACACCTGTCAGACAGGCGCTTAAGTCAACGAGCCAAACTCCTAGCCCTGGTTTTTTGAGCCAGGGTCGCACTGTGTAGCTCAGGCCGGACTTGTGCTTGCGTTGTAGCCCAAGCCGGCCTCAAACGCACAGTGCTCCTCCTACCTCAGCCTCCCGAGTGCTGGGATTAAAGGCATGCGCCACCACGCCCAGCTAATAGTTGGCTTTTAAAATGAGCTTATTTTTGCTGTTGAATCATTGAATAACTTTTAGGCAACTTATTTTCCTTTTTCTTTCCTTGAAATGAATTCTCAAAACACCTTTATTTTAACTGCTTAAAATTACTTTGTGGATGAGAAGTGATTGGAGGGAGCCCCATTCAAGGAAAATTGCCAAATCTCTGAGCTTCTAAGCCTTTTTCTCTCCTGAAAGAAATCAACTCGTGAGTCAAATTAATACCAAAGCTAAACAACAACTGCAGTCTTCTCTAGGATGCAAGTGCTTCTTCCCCTCCTGAGTGGACTGTGATGGAAAACACACTGTGCTGCTCCGTGTTCTGGGGAGGGACTATGACCCAGAGGCCGGTGCATGAAAAGCAGTGAAACTTGGAGGCCAGGAAGAGTGGTGGAAGAGCAGAAACGAGGGAGCTGAGGCTGGTGAGACTTTCGTGGTGTTCTCAGGCCACAGTTCAGATGGCAAGGATGCCTGTGTTTGTGAGCGACTGGGTAGATAAGGCAACAGCTGGCCTTTGTGGTAACCATGCCCACAGAGGCAGCTTTTCCGTGTGTGTCTGCTAGTAAGCACTATAATTCTAGGAGAGGCCCGGGAGAAGAGTGCTATGTTTGTACAAAACTGGATGAATCTAAGGTCATCTTAGAATTGCTAACCTACTTAACAGGCAACTGCATTTTTAAAAAATCTTGAATGTATAATTCAAGCCATGGAGCATGGCCATCTCCCCAGAAAATTCTTATTAACTGAGAATATTTCCCTGTATATTCTCACTTTTATTTTACCATAAAGAATTTAGATTATGGTTACATTTTTACAAAACATTTATTTCTTTCCTAAGTCTTGGTGGAAAGTGAATATGATGTGCTGAGATGTAGCTGGGCTAAAAGACTGGGAGGTGACAGGTTTGAGAATCACAGGGTTCTGAGAAGCAGATACTTGCACCCCAGCAGTCAGGGTGAGGGCAAGCATGACTTGCTTTTAAAAATTCAGGAGCAGCTGGGTGTGGTAGAACAAACTTGTAATTCCAGAACTCCGGGGGGCTGAGGCAGGAGGATCACAAGTTTCAGTGTAGCTTAGGCAACTGAGTGACTTGGTGAGACCTTGTTTCAATAAATAAATAAATAAATAAATAAACAAATAAATAACTGGAAATGCAGCTCAGTGCGAAAACTCTGGGTTTAATTCCCGATGTCAGAAATACGCTCAGTAGAAACGAAGTTTTTTCACAAACTCTTTCCACATAAGTCACATGAAATAGAAAATTTGGTATAGCCCATGACTGAAAATGGCATTTATACTTTTAAAACAAAAAAGAAATAACTATTTTGACTTTGCCATTATGATGTTACGTTTCAAAAACCTTTCTAGAGAAATTTTCCAGTTGGACTTATATTCTTACAAATTATAATTTCTCTAGCTTTGGGGAATAGTTTGCTTTAAGCGTTTAGTAAGCAGCACCAATTTCCTACCACACGTCCTCTTTAAAGTCCAACACATTACAGGGATTACCACCATGAATCATTCATAAGTAATGGTTATAATTAATGCTATTTTTATTTTAAGGAGTTATCTTTCTAATTGACTTTCCCTCATCACTTTTTACCTTGAACCATAAAGACAGAAGAGGCTGCAGAAGGAGACGGCATCCCAAGCACACTTCACTCCACTTGCTTGCCGACATCGGCTCAGACGGCACTGCACACACTCCAAGTCAGGCCAGGCCAGTGGCCTCGGCAGGTGCCATCACTCAGGCATAGACCTTGGTCAGACTTCACCGTTTCGAGGTGAACTTTTCTGAGTGTGCAAGGCCATGAATTTGGTCCCCTGTGTAACTTTGTGTAATCAAACCATCAGAATGGAGCCCTGAGCCATGCCCAAAGGCTTCCACTTTACCCTGTATCGCTCTCCCGTCCCCACCCTTCGACAGCTACCACCCTGCCGGCCCCTGCTGACCTCCCCTGAGAGTGATGGAGGAATCACGTGGTGTGGGTCCTTTGGGGTTTTCGTTTTTCACTCCACAGAGCTCTTGAGTTGTGTTCAGATTGCCTCACGGACACAGTCTGCTCTTCAGTGCTTAGTTGCACTCCAGTGCACAGATGTAACATTTTAAAATCCATTTGAAAAGAAAAAAAATCCATTTGCCCTCTGAAGGATATCAGTATTCTTTCTAGGCTTTGGCTATTGGAAGTAAAACTTAAGTGATCATTCATGGCCTGGTTTTTGTGTGAGCACACGTCTCTTCTTTTCTCAGTGTAAGTGTATAGAGGTCTGTTGTGGGACCACCTGGCGAGTGCATATTTAATTTTCTAGGGAACCACCAACCTGCTTTCTGGAGTGACTGGACTGCTTCATGCCTTCTCTAGCACATGAGACCCTGTTGCTCTGCTCCATCAGTTCCAAGTGTCTTTGGTCACTGTGGTCTGAGTCCTTCTGACAGGTGGTGGCCAGACCTCATCTGGTGGGTTTGTTGCTGAATCTCTTCTCTGGTCTCTATTTTCCATTTGTCTGCTTTTTTTTTAAGTGAAGCATCCATTCAATCAATTGCCCATTTTCTAACCAGCAAATATGTTTTATGGCAATTAAAGTCAGGAAAAAATATTTATTTATCTCCAGTTTGACTATTTTGAGTCATCTTCATTTCCTTTCGTAGACACAGATTCTCATCTAGGAATCTCTTCCCAGAACTACAGAAAGTATCAAGAAGGATGTGGTAAGTGTGTGAAACTAGAAGAGGGCTTTGAGAAGGCTAATGTTAATGAATCTTTTACTGTAATAATTTTTTAAATACTCACATGAAGTTATACGACAAGGTTATGTAAAAGTCTACCTTTTAAGGAGTCTAGAAATCTGGGCATAGTGGTGAACGCTAATAATCCCAGCATTCTGGGAAGGAGGAGGATCCTCATTGTGGGAGACAATTTGAGTGGCTCCCCTTGAAGGCAGAACAATTGCTGCAACTTTGATTATATCAAGACTTATTTCCTTATGCTGATACGTACAGAGCTGACTATGGTATTTCCTTTTCTCTTCAATTGGCTCTAAGCATTGCAAATAAGGCTAGCCGAGGTACTGGTATGTAATCTCTAAAGCCATCAGACAGTCTCCTGTTTCCTCACATAGTGATTTCTGTAAAATATATAGGCACAACAGGATGGTAGAGCCAGTGAGCTCCAGGAATGTCAATTGGGTATGAGCCTCGAAAAAGAGGCTATGAGTCCCCAGGGCATAAAAGTTTACATATCAGAAACAGGTACTGGTATGTAATCTTTAAAACCATCAGACAGTGTCCTGTTTCCCTGTTTCCTCGCATAGTGACCTTTGTAAAATATATAAAGCACAGCGGGATGGTAGAGCCAGTGAGCTCCAGGAATGTTGACTGGGTCTGAGCCTTGAGACAGTGGCTGTGAGTCCCCAGGGCATAAAGTTTACATATCAGAAACTGAAGCAGCAGCCACCTAAAACAATTCAGTTGCTACCTTGATTGGGTTATGAAAATTGATCCCTCTGCATATCATTATCTCTGCATTTTACAGAGATGCCTTTTTTACTACCTGGCTAGTCAGCTAAAGTGACTCACATAGTTCCTGCCATCCTCACTGTCACTCATCCTCAAGCCACCCCCTTTCTTCACAAGATAATAAATTCTGGGAGAGGCCCAGGATCAAGGCCTTTGTCTGAATGTCCTCATGGGAATTGGACTCAGGACCCCTTGGCTGCCCTTAGCTTTGAATATGTCTCACTATCTTTATTCTTGCTGTGGGTTGCATTGAGGTGGTAGATTGGAATTAACTTGCTGGGATTCCAATAACGTCTCAGTGGAATTATAAACATAACTTTTTGGATTGTGAGGAAGACTAGAGAAAGGATTACAGTACTTGGATTACCGTACTCAACATTTGGGATTGCAATACTCATGACTTCAAGGCCAGCATGAGCTCCGTAGTAATTTCAAGGCCTGCCTGAACTACAAAATGAGACCCCCCCCCACTTCCCCAGTAAAAGAAAGCTAGAAAAAGCTTTATGGATGCAACTCCTTTGTTAAGTATTAATTTACTGTGTTATAATATCTTGAAACATATAAGAGACTAAGATCATGTGTTAAAATGATTTTATACCAATATAGCAACCATATATATATAAAAAGAGAACTTCTAAACATTTTAAAAAACTAGGTCTTACCATGTAACCCAGGCTTGTCTTAAACTGAGAGCAATCTTTCAGTTTTAGCTTCCTGAGTGCTGGGATTATAGGTACGTAGCACCATGCCTAGCCATTTACTATATTTTTGTAGTACATACTGTAGGATAATTGAAACTTGTTTTCTGAGAATGTCTTTATGTTTCCCTCACTTTAGTATGATGTTTTTACCTGGTACAGAGTTCTTTGTTGGCACTGCTTTGCTTTTATTAACAGAATTGACACTCAGTTGTCTTTTGGTGCACAGTTTCTCATCAGAAGTCTCCCATAACACATTCCCATGTTCATCCCATGCAATGTTTATTTCTGCTTTCAGCATTTCCTGTTTTACCTTGTTTCCTTTGATGTAGTAGTTGGTATGCTGGAGTTTTGACTTCTGCCTATGATAGTTTAGTAATTCTTGATCACTGCCTCTAACACATTCTTTCCACTCCCTTTTCCTTCTGGGCTCTTGAATAATTTTTCTTTTCCTCTTGGAGCTCTCATTTCCCATGTCCTAGGCTTCTCATTTTTGCTTCACAGCATAGGATGCTCTCTCTGTCCTAGTTTTTCATGATTTTTCTTTTCTTTAGAGTTTCAGTTGAGTCATTTCTGTGTGACCTGTGTTCATATTTGCTGGTTCTTCCCGCAACTGTTTCCATCCTGTGGTTAATCTTGGTGAAGGACCTTTCCTCTCTGACCACACATATGTCATTCTTAAACTTTCTATTTGACTCATTTTTTTCTCCGTGCTGCACTAATTCATGTGTTTATCTGTCTTATCCCTGTTTCCTTATTTTATATGTTTGATATGTTTATTGATTATTTACCTCTCTGCTCTATTGTTCACACCTCTGGGTCTTCTCTGGGTCTGGTTTTGTGGACTCATTACCTCTCAACATTGGGTTGTTATACCTGTTACTCTTTGGTGTGACTCATAAGTTTTGTCTGAGGAATGGATAACAGGAAAGACTGGAAACGGGCATGCATCTCCCATAGGACCTCTGCTGTGGGAAGATGGCCCAGCCTGTTGAGTCTCTGAGTTGTATTTGGAGGGTGCTGCAGTCTGCAAAGACCCTGGCATTTATTGCTTGTGCTCGTTGGGGCCTGGGTGCTGGAAAGCCTACCCAGGTCTGATTGGAGCTCATCTTTAGCTGCCCCTTGTGCTGTCTCCGCATCTCACTCCTCTCTCCACCAAAAACCAGCACTCAGAGCCCGGTGTGGGGAGGTGAGAGGTGTTTCTGCTGACTCAGGCTGGACACTAGGCAGGCCTAGCGGGGAGTGCTGAGGATAGACTTGCTCTCTCCCCTCCTCCCGTGACTGTCAAACTCTGACCATGTCCCTGGAAGTCTTGGTAGAGAGCAGCTGGAGTCTAGTCTGCTTTAGCGCAGGGTCCAGCTTGGATGAGGGTCCATGCCCTGCCTCTGTCCTGAGCAGATGAGTTTTGAGTCTGTGAGTGTGGCCAGAGCTGAGCTAGATGAACCCTTGGCACCTTACAAAGGAAGGGCTGGGGAAGAGGCAAAGCTCTTGCCTGTACCTTAGGTGTTTTCCAGACTCTGTCTGCTTTTCCTCTGTCCACAGGACCCTTGCCTGGGGAAGAGTTTTGCCCACTTGCCTGCCTAGTTCCACTACTTGATTAAGATCTGTTTTCTGAGTGTTCAAAAATTTATAATTTTGTATACTAGCTGGGTTTTTGTTGTTGTTAGAGTAATATTACTATCTTCAGTTTCTTTCCAGTAGTTTTGCCAGTTTTCACTGGAGTTTTTAATTTCCTGGGTATCTTTGAATCTGTTTCATGCATTGTGGTTTCCATCATTTTCCTATGCTCCTCTTTTTTAATCTGTCTTCTTTAGCTATGCTTAGCATTTCTTTCATTACATTTGTCATTTGTTCTTTTACCCAAGGTATTATTTCTGATCTTTTACAGCCTCATGAAGTTGTTTCTTTACTTCAGTTGCTAAGTATTCAGAAATTTTAGGTGTGCAACCTGTAATATCTTTTATTTCTATGTCTCTTAGACTTGTTCTGTGTGGGATGGAGGCCTGAGATTGCGTTTTGCTCCTTTGTCTTGACATTTTACTGGGTTTATCCTGATGAGCTGGTTGTGGGGTCCCAGGTGCTTCCTGTGTTGGATCCCCATCTGTGGTGTAAGGGAATGGGTCAGGCACCTGGATTTCTCCTAACCTAGATTCCCAGGGAGGCAGTGGGGTGCAGGGTGGGCTTCTCTAGACATGCATGGCTACATCGAGCTCCCTTGATGGTGGCAGGCACACAGAAGCTTGGTTGACTGTTACTCTTAGCCTGCACTGGCTACAGGTTCCTGATGATGGCTGGTGGGCTCTCAGGGTTGTATATGTTCAGTTTTTTCTTATCGTGCTTACAGTACTGTGATAATGTCCATGTTGCATCCCAGAGATATGCTGGGTCTGGAGCCAATTTGGGCTTCTGAATGTGGCTGCTGGGACTGGTCTTCCATTGGTAGAGTTCTCCAGAGTGAAACTGCTGCCTTCTTGCTGCTGCTTGCTGCTTCAGATGCTTCCTTGTTACTGGCCTCACTGATTACTTTGCCCTTCCCAGGTGTGTGTGCATCTGTGCACTGGGCTGTTGTTCTGGGTCTTGAGGTTCCTGTCAGTCTTACATTCTAGACTATTGTAAAGTATAGAAACTAATGAAAATCACAGCAACATAACGTGATAATGCAGGGCTGCAGTGGAGATGTGCATGGAAACATTTAGAAGGATCCTTAGAGCTTTCAGGAAAGCACTCAGGATTCCTAGAACTAGATATTTTATTTGCATGCTTATGCCAAAAAAATGTGCTTCCATAATGATGCCCAAAGTATAAGTTTTAGACCTAAATTTTTGCTAATTGTTACTGAGCATAGAGGTGAGCTTTACAGTTAGGAGTATTTCTGCATGTGTGGAAGTTAATGATTAGGAGGGCAGAGGAGGCAGACAAAAAGCCCTCCATAGAGAAAGCCCACAGAGGAATCTTTGTGCTGGGGTCCAGGGGCTCCACTTTGTCACCAGGCCCTAGAAATCATGTATTCTGCCCACTTCTCCCCAATCCATATGCTGAAACCCTCTCTCCTGTGTGATGGTGTTAAGAGGGTGCCATGAGAGTTCAAGGCCCACAAATGGAAGTACTGTCTGTCCTCAATGAGAACAAGGCAAGAAGATACTGCTGTAAACCAGGGAGCAGCAAATCTGTCACCAGATAGTAATTTTGGCAGTGCCTTGGCTCTGGGCTTCCAGCCTCCAGAACTGTGAGGAATGAATGTCTATTGTTTATGAGTCACATGGTCTATGTTTTTTTTTTTTAATTAAAGCAACACCACAGATGGGGAACAGCAGACATACATGTTCACAAGCATTCACACTACACTCTGAGCATTGTACCAAGGTCACACAATATCCCTACACGGTAGGTCATTCTTCTCCCCAATGCAACTGGTGCTTGTGGGATCTTATTGAAGTTAGAAATCTTACCCAGTGATAAGTAAATAGCAGAAACAGTTGAGGTTGAACTCGATGACTTAATAATCTCGCTGAACAGTCTTTTTTTTTTTTGAGGGGGGAGGATTGTCTCTATCTGTAAAAGAAAAACCTTGCTTCTATTGAGACATTTCCTACATTCAGTACATAATTTAGCTGCTAACATTGGGACTTTTTTCCTCATGTTCCCACTCTCCTAGGTTGGCTATCAATGGAAATGCTGGGCTAGGGAAGCAAAAGAACACATTTGGGGATGTGTATATCATTTCCATCCAACAAACCTCACACTGCTAAAATCTTTAGAAAACTGAACAGGAAAAAGTAGGGACAGATAAAATGAAGCGTTCTTATGGGTTACTTATACACTCTTAAAATTCGTTTCCTCAAGATGTGGTACAATTTCCACCAGTATAAAAATCAAAGGAGTCAGGTAATATACCTAGAAACTTGAACACAAGAAGACTAGACCTTGCTGTTGTAGAGGTGCCCTAGTGTTCCCAGAGTCTTGTGCCTGGTGGACCTCTGCCAGCAGGGTCTGGGAACAGAGGTTACAGTCTGACCTTTGAACACCAGGGATTGAAAAAGACATATGTTCATGGCACAGGGTGTGAGGGATGCTTGGTTTCCCATGGCTTGGGGAGCATTTTGAACATGAAGTTAACATTCTCATGCAGCTCTGGACACAGTGTCCAATTCTTTCCATACCCAAGTGCTCATGCCTGGGGCCAGAGATAAGAACTCAGTCTCTTTCCCTGAACACCCTGGGCTCCCTGCCTCCCTAAACAGATCCCACGGGTGCCTGCCAACTGAGAGTAACCTGCACCCCTTTCCTCTGCTTCCTGCTGGTTGCCACATGTCCTCTGTCCTCAACCAGCTCCCTCTGTCTCCATGGTGTGGACTCCCAGGGTGTCTAGATGTTAAAATGCTTAAACTTTCACATTTCACTCAAGCACTGAGACTATCTGGCCCTAGGTTGAAGCCACTCGTGGGACCCACGTAGGTGTCCTGTGGGATGCTTCCTTCCATCATCAGCAAAATTCACAGAGAAATTTTTATTTTATTTTATTTTATTTTTTTATTTAAGAGAAAATAGATACAGAAGCTAGAAATAAAAGTCAAAAAAGACAGACAAACAACAACAACAGATCTGATACGATAACATTGTAGGTTTACACACTGAGGTGGTTGAAGTTTGGCAGTAGTTACAATATTGCATATCGTTACCTTCCTAGGGGTTGGGAATATTGACAGATATAGACATGTAAGATTCATCAATTCAGGTATATTAACGAGAAATTTGAGTTTTATTCAAAACCGAGTGCTTGTAGGTGCTTAGCATTTCTTAAAGACTCATTAATAAACTATCAAAACTTTCAATTTTCATACAGTCACTAGAGGAGTATGCATTCAGACTGGCAAACAGGAATAACTGGAGTTTTTCTCAGTAATGTTGTACAGATAGTGGTGAGACCAGCACTTGTTGCTAGAACTGTTTTTTGCTTCTTCTTTAACCATTAACAGTAGCACAGAGGGAGGTGGTAGCTTCAGTGTGCAAGTCTACAGCCAACATAGATGTACTTCTAATGGACAAAACCCTGCCATCAAATATAGGCAAAGGAGTAGCTATCTAAATAGAATAGGAAGAAGTTTTACTTTTTTTTCCTTCTGTATTTGAAAAGGCATCAGCCAGGCTTGGTGCCACATGCCTATAATGCCAGCATTCTAGAAGGCTGAGTCAGGAGGATCACAAGTTCAAGCCAGCTTGGGCAATTTAGCAAGACCCTAACTCAAAATGGAAAAAAATATCTAGAGATGTAGATTAGTGCAAAGGCCCTGAATTCAATCCCCAGTACTGAAAAAAAAGGTATGTCTATGGAAACGATGTATCTTGAATTTTAATTTTTTGTCCCTGTTCCATTTATCATGTTCATTAATGATCATTTATGGAAATATTTACTAATTATACCAACATAAATGATTTTGAATAGATAAAAGCATAATTTTTACTGTCTTAACAAAAAAACATAATTTAGCTTTGTAAATGTGGCCATAGTTGCTAAAATATATTTTAGCCTTTATTTGTAATTTGCAATGATAGTTTAATATACCACATTCACAAAGAAAATATGGTAAGCTGGTAGATACTGAAAATTCAACATTTATTTATGAGAATACTTTCAGAAAACTATATTGGAAAAGGATATCTTCAATTTGCTAAAAAGGTAATTTAAAAAATAAACATTATACAGGTGCAATTTAAAAAGTGTTCCTACTTACAATTAGGAAAAACATAAGGAGTCCCTCAATCTTTGCTTCTTTTCACCATTTTATCAGAGACCCTACCCGGGGAAATGAGAGGAGAAAAAGAGTAAGAACTGTATCTTCAAGTATTATCAGTATCTACACAAAATATTCCCAAGCATTCAAGCATAAACCAATTAAATTAGTAAGTGTCATCAGTAAGGTTTCATGAAACGCCTATTGTCCACAAACATGGAAGTGCATCCCATGTTATGAGTAATCAAGGACAGGCCTAAAACAAATTGGCCCCGAATGAGTTGGACTCCCTGAGGCGCTCTTATCAAATTAAAGTCTTTTAAATGAGTTTGTCTTTAATTTCCTCTTGCACAGGATGAGGGTATTTACAAAATAAGGATCCTGGCTCCCTGCTGAGTCTCTTAGTTAAACTTCTAAACTTCTCAAGTTGACACAATATAGCAACCATAACAGATGGTATCTCTGTATTGTTTTAATTTGCATTTCTCTAATGGCCAGTGATGTTGAACATTTCCTCCTGTGTTTATTGGCCACTTGTATTTGTCCTGTGAAGTATCTATTCCTTTCACTTGCCCATTTTTTTTTTTTTTTTTTTTGCGGCAACGGGGATTGAACTCACAACCTCACGCCTGTCAGGGCAGGCGCTTAAGGCACTGAGCCAAACTCCCAGCCCTGGTTTTTTGAGGCAGGGTCGCACTGTGTAGCTCAGACCAGCCTTGCGCTCGCGTTGTAGCCCAAGCCGGCCTCGAACTCACAACGCTCCGCCTACCTCAGCCTCCCGAGTGCTGGGATTAAAGGCGTGCGCCACCACGCCCGGCTTCACTTGCCCATTTTTTGATGGGGTCTTTTAATTGAGGAAGTGAACTTTTTTGAGTTTTTATATATTTTAGATATTTGTCCTCTCTCTGAGGAATAACCGGCAATTATTTTTCATTCTGTAGGTTTTCTTTTTACTCTGTTAGTTGTTTCTTTTGCTGTGCAGAAGGTTTTTTATTTTATATGGTCCCATTCATTGATTCTTCGTACTTTTTTCTGTGCAATTGGATTTCTGTTCAGACAGTCTTTGCTTATGTCTATGCCTTCAACAGTTTTATCTATTTGTCTTCCGGTAGGTTAAGTGTTTCTGTTTTAACATTTAGTTCTTTGATCCATTTTGATTTTAGCTTAGTGTATGGTGAGATATATGGGTTCTGCATGCGCATAGACGTTAATTAAAGAGGCTGTTTTTCCTCCAATATGTTTCTGGTCCATTTGTCAAAGATCAAAAAATTAAATGTGCTTTGGGTTGTGTCTGCATCCTTTATTCTGTTCAGTTGACCCTGATACCTGTTTTTGTGCCAGTACATGCTGTTTTTATTGCAGTAGATTTGTAATATAACTTCAGGTCTACAGTTTGTAATGCATCCCATTTTGCTCTTGTTATCTAGGCTTGCTTTTCTGGGTCTCTTGAGGTCTCTCTTTTTTTTTTTTTTTTTTGCAGGACCGGGGATTGAACTCACAACCTCGTGCCTGCCAGGGCAGGCGCTTAAGGCACTGAGCCAAACTCCCAGCCCTTGAGGTCTCAAATATATTTAAGGATTGCTTTCTCCAGTTCTGTGAAGAATGCTTCTGGCATTTTGGATGGGACTGTGTTAAATATGTATATTAATTTTGGAAATATGGCCAAAATATTAAAATATGTTGATTCAGCCTATTAAGGAATGAGACAGTTTTTCATTTCCTGATGTCTTCTTTAATCTCCTTTTTCAGAGTACTGTAGTTTTCTTTTTAAAGGTCTTTCACCTCTTTAGGCTAGTTTGTAAGTAACGTTTCTTGGTGCTATTGTGAATAGTATTTTTTTTTCATGATTTTTTTCTCAGTGGGTTCATTATTGGTGAACAGGAGTGCTATTGATTTTTGTGTGTTGATTTTATATCCTGCTACATTTGCTGAATTTGGTTATTCTAGTAGTTTTTGGTGGACTTTCTTGGGTCTTCTATGTTAAGAATCATGTCATCTGGTAATAATGGTAATTTGACTTCTTCCTTCGCTATACATAACCCTTTTATTTCTTTTTCTTGCCTGATTGCTCTTGGTAATGTTTTGAGTATATTGAACAGGAGTGGTGATAATGGACATCCTTATCTTGTTCCCAATTTTAGAGGAACAACTTTCAGTTTTTTTTCATTTACTATGATATTGGAGTAGGTTTGTCATAAATGGCTTTTATCAGATTAGGGTAAGGTCCTTCTATACCTATATTCTGCAGGGCTTTTTTTTAAATCATGAATGGGTGTTGGATTTTGTTAAAGGTTTTTTCTGCACCTATTGAAATGGTCATGTGATTTTTGTCCTTGTTTCTGCTTATGTGATGAATTACACTTATTGATTTACATATGTTGAACCATCCCTGCATCCCTAAAATGAAGCCTACTTGGTCATGATGCATGATTTTTTTTTTTTTATTGTTGGTTGCATTCTGCAGTATTTGTTGAGAATTTTTGTGTCTGTACTCATTAAAGAGATTCATTTATAGCTCGCTTTTTGGTTACTGGTATTGGAGACTGAACTCAGAGTCTTTGCACTGAGCTATATTTTTAGTCTTTTTTTAATCTTAAAATTTTGAGGCAGGATTTCTTGTTGCCCAGGCTAGGCTGGGACTTGCTATCCTCCTGCTCAGCCTGTCAGAGTGCTGTCCTTGCAGGTGTGCACCACCACACCTAGCTCAGTTTCTCTTTTAAACAGTTGGATTAGCCAACATTCTCAAGAGAATTCACCTCATTTACTCACTGGACCATGATGTAGTTTTGTTTATTAGTCTGGCTGGCTGAGCTGTGTGCCAAGGGTGCAAAATTTGTGGGACTCTGTTCACAAGAGCAGTTGACCTGTGGTTGGTTATATGGTGCAGTGAGGCTGGCTGCTCTGAAGACAGGAGAAGAGTTCCGGCTGCTGCTCAGGTCCCTACCTCATCCCTGATCTCCAGGGCTCTAACTCTACCGAGAGTTTGAAATCACAGGCTTTTCAAGCCCTCTTGTGGCAAGTGTGTGACATGGGAATCTGGCGAATGCGGCTAATCATGCCATTTTAGGGCCAAGCCAGGCTGCTGTGCAAGGGCAGAGTGTATTTTCTACCTTGCTGTTGTGTTTCTATCAGATGAGGATTTACAGCAGTCTTTACCTGAGAATGCATACGAGACCCCAGTAACGTCTGCAGATCATGGAGTGGCAAACATGTGCACTTCTGTTTTCTTCTGCATGCACACCTATGATAAGGTTTTATTTTAAGTTTTGCCTTTTTTATTAGTCTATGTTTGCAGTACATAATGATTATGTTTATCATGGAGAGTTGGTACCTGAACATAGTGCAGCTTAATTATTTTTACATCTCTTTTTCCTCTTTTCCCTCTTCATTCCCTCCATCTCTTAGTCTCCTTCCCTTTTTGCAGAGGCCTAGTAAGAATTTAAAAACGACACCACCACCAACAACAAATTAATAACATGCAACAATGGAACCATATGCTGTAATGAAAAGTTATGTGGACATGGACTCTCTCAGGACATCTTGCTGGACACCTCTTTCCCTCGTCTTGGGATGACTTGTGACGGTGCTGTGACTGGGGCTAACATAAGCCTCCAGACACAGTGATGACTACAGAAGCCTGGCCATGTCCTAAGGTGGGAGTCATCTTCATTTGGAGCTGGATGACATAAGATGTCATCATACTGCTCAGAACATGGCATAATGTAACACATGTGGGTTGTTTTTCTATACACTCATTTGGGGCCGGAGTGGACCATGGGTGACTGAATACACAGATAGGGTACGAATGAGAAGAGTCTCCCTGTGAGCTCATCGAGGTATGAGGTGGCAGCAGGGCTGTGAAGACACCATGTTCCCACCTGGGAACAGGTTGCGGCATCAGAACTGGCATAAGACTGGGCTGCAAGAGAGGTGTGAGGCTCCCTTGGGGCTGGACAAGGGGGCTTTCTGTGGGTGAGAATGGAAGGAACAGACTGGAAGCCTGTACCAACAAGAGCTGAGCACTGGAGCCATGAATGAGGGATGACATCCAGGGTTCACCTGGATCTGCTGTGGATTTGGTGAGCTTCAGCCAGTCTGTTCACTTTGTAGGGATGGAATCTTGCTCCGACAGCTGCAAGGGCTGTGGGGAGCTTTTCCCTTGAGCTCTCCACTCAGACTGTGCCACTATGCTGGAGATGTTCTGAGTCACCTGTGCCTCTGCAGTCTGGGTTCCTGTCCACTCTGCCTGTCCCTGCCCAGTGGCCCCAGACTCTCCCTGGTCTCTGCTGCCCTGCACACCAGAGACCCAGTGTCTGGTTGTCTCCTGCCTTGGGTCACTTAGCTCCTGTGCCCACATGAATCAGAGAGGCTGCCTGGTACCTGTCTGCTCTGTTTGTGACCTGCTGCTCGTGCTCCATCTCTGCACTGTCTCTCCAGGGGTCTAAATTCCTTCAGTCATGCATCTTATCAGCAGGATACAGGCTTTCTTGGTGTACACAGGTGACTGACTCCAGGGACACCAAAATGCTCAGATAACCAAGTCCTGGTAAAAAATAGAGTGGTATTTGCACACTGTCCTGTTACTGTAAATCATCTCTACATTATTTATAACACCTAATGCATATAAATGCCATGTAAGCATTTCTATTCTGTCTTTCTAGTCTGTATTCTAGGGAATAATGACAAGAAAAGCATCTGCATGTGCTCAATACAGATGCAACCACTGCAGGCTTAACTACATTCAGATCTGCTGTTAGTTGAATTCATGAGCAGGAGCCAATGGGCACAGAACATTCATTGTAATTTCCTGTATTTTTTCCAGTCATGTATTGTAAGTATGCATTCACTTTTTAGTACATCTTGTCCATCTTACCCATATTTAAAGCAGGAAAGCCTGGTTTGTGTGCTTTCTTCTGAGTCCCAGAGGTTGTCTTCCACGCTCTGTGACGTTACTTACAGACCTCCGCCAGTCCCTGTCCTCACTGGTGCCTAGCTTTATGCTACTCACAGAGAAATTAGGATTTTTTTTTTTTTTTTTTTTTTTTTTTTTTTTTTTTTTTTTTTGCAGCACCGGGGATTGAACTCACAGCCTTGCGCCTGCCAGGGCAGGTGCTTAAGCCACTGAGCCAAACTCCCGGCCCTGGTATTTTTTGAGGCAGGGTCGCACTATGTAGCTCAGGCCGGCCTTGCACTCGTGTTGTAGCCCAAGCCAGCCTCGAACCCACAACGCTCCTCCTACCTCAGCCTCCCGAGTGCTGGGATTAAAGGCGTGTGCCACCACGCCCGGCTTAGGATGTTTATTAAAGGCACTAAAGCTCCTACTGTGTAGAGGAAGTGAGCAGTTCAGGCTGTATCTCTTAAGATACACAGGTTTTGGGTCACTGAGGCATGAAGCTACATTTGCCTGATGTGTGGTAGGGGCATACTGGGGATTGAAATCAGGGCCTTTAAACTGAGAACCCTCCCCTTTTTTATTTTGAGACAGGATATCACTAAGTTGCTTAGTTTCCCAGCCTGGGTTCTAATTTCTTATTACCTTGCCTTAGCCTTCCAGATGTGACTTTGACTCAGCCTGACTTTGACTCTTCCCTAATCTTTGGAATATACAGAGGTTACACAGAAGCGCAGTACTGCGAGAAATCAGGCACTACATTTGCTCCTTTGCTACTTGCTAACCTAAGGCTAAGTGAATTTAGCATGTATCTATAAGAATTAATTTAACTGGCATTTAGACAGGAGTCAGAGAACACTTGATGGATATTTGAATTGATTCCAATCTTTTGCTATTACGAGTTGAGCTATATGAATGAATAATCATTTGCTTGTATTTTACCTCTTTTTACTTTTGAAGGATAAATCCTTAGAAGTGTAATGCCAAGTCCCAGGGCCTGGGTTGGTAGATTTTGCATAGATAGTTCTGTTGGTAGATTTTGTATAGATAGTTCTGTTTCTTCCTTTTTGGGGATTATGCCAACTTACCATTTTCCCAGAAATGTATTTGTGGGCTGGTTTCCCACTGCCTCATCAATGTAGCATGCTAACACCTTTTGGGGCTTGACTATCTGTTCAGAGAAAAATGGGATTGCAAAGTAATTTGACTTTTCTTATAGTACTTGTGTGGCTTTGAAAACGCTCTGCAATCATTTGCTTGGTGTCTATGAACTGCTGGCTCAGTTTTTTGTCTCAATCCCATGAATAGGGAATGGGCCTGTTAACCCTGGCATTTACACAGAAGATGTTACACCGCTGCACAAACAGAAAGGTGATCTTCAAGGAAGGGAGGCAAAGAATATCTTTTGTATAAAAAGGGTGTCCTGAGAATAATATTGATATTTTCCTCTATGTGTAAAAAGAGCCTGGAAGGACACAAAGAAAAACACTTTCCCCATGGTGGTGGGGCTTGGAGATGGGAAAGACTTCACGGGGTCTGTTTTTCAAACAATATGAAATATTCTCTATTTAAATAAGAAAAACAGTAAATATTGTCTTGAAACAGTTTAAATGTTGAGTCTCACTGTAGACTCGGGGCCCAAACTCGACACCCATGTGCCTATCCTTCTTGCTCCACAGAGGGATCTATAGGTGGTAGCCAGGGTCCTGGGGGATGGGACAGAACTGTGGGCATTTGCCAAGAGGTGTGTGTGCCCATGCGACTGTGTTCTCATAGAGCACACTTTTGGGGCATCAGCAGAAGGGATTCACACTTCCTGAGTTTAATGTGTGAAGAGTTCTAAAGGGGTTAACCTTGGAATCAGCAGAAGGGGAAGGCTGGATTCGTCTTCATCTTGTGTCTGAGGAGGCTGAAGCTCCGAGCCCAGGTCAAGGCCTCAGACTTACCGAGGAGGAATCACAACACCTGCTCTGTGAGCAGCTGTGTAGGAAGGCAGCTCTAACTCCAAGGGCGGGGCACCTGCCTCTCTCCGTCCTGAGAAAGCCAGGAGAATCTGAATGGGCTGCTGCCAGTCATCATCATCTCTGAGCACATACCTGCCACATCTGCAAAGCAGTTAATCTGACAATTTGATAATAGCAGTGAGATACACATCAAGGGGAAACCCCGAGCCTCACTGATCTCTTTACATGAACATGTAATCAGATATGGTTTTCACTATGAATTACATGTGAATTGGGGAGAAAGGAGCACATTGTTTTCAACAATCATGAGCTCTAAAGACCCCACTATGAACATGTCAGGGACCTAGAGTTGGAAATGCCTCTGAATCAGTACACCTCAGGGAAATGTTACATTCTATTGAGAACAGAGTTCCATCACAGAAAAATGTGCTCTACATTATTCTTTCAAAAATAAAAATAGCACTTAAGAAACATTACCTATAATGATGTACCTCAGATTTTATGCTGAAGAACTTAGATGCATTATCATACAATGAAGGGATGACTGAAAATTATGGTGAATGTTTGAATTTCAACAAAATTGTTATAGTAAAAAACAAAGTGCCATTAATCTCCCTCAAAATTCTCCTCACTTCAGAACTGCTCCAGAAAGTAGCAAGAATAATAAGTATGTTCAAACTAAGGGGGAGGATTTTGACAAGGATTAATGGCAATGTGTCTTTTATTACAAAAAATTGTAAAGTTTTAAATGCATCATATTAAATTTATGTTTATAATACATGTCAAATTTAAATTTATACTATATGCTAATGAACCCAGTCTAATGTTAGAAGAATACAGTACATTCAGAGTGGGGAGGACCTGAAAAGATTCCTACAGAACAGAAGAGAAGAAGATGCCCTGTGGTCTTGGCCCAGCTGGTGACACGAGTGACATGGAAACACCGGAAATGTGCCCATATAGCCTTCCCCTCTCCAGAGGTTGCTGTTTTCTTCGTGTCTAGAATCAAACCCATCTCAAGCTGTCCAGCTTAGTCATGGATGTCTTCTCATACTCTCTTGCAGGAGATGCACCCAACTTCACTTGACCATAGCCACCTTGGGGACAACTTCTGCTTGCTCAGGTGAGACTGGCCTGCATTCAGACCCCGGCACACTTGAGCTGGCTGAGCATGGTGCATTGGCCATGATGCTGAGCTCTTCCTGACTGAAGCTGGGCATGTGAGTTCTTGAGACAGGCTAGGTGTGTTTCAAGCCCCACTGGTCAGCTCAGCACGTCACTGCCTTCCCCTGACTTCCTGTGTTCAGGACACCGTACCCCACCCAAAGTCTGTCCACCTCTCTCTGTCCTCAACATCTTCCACCTTGGAGAGCCAGTTCTCATCCATCAGGACCAGGCTTCTCTGAAACAGGCAAAGTTTGGGCTCCTCCCAAGGCCACTGCCCTTGCAGTGGATCCCACAGCCCCTACTCCTCTGACCCACTGTCACTCAGCTCCTCTGGGCCTCTCCATGCTGAGCAACTGACCTCCAAACTGGCTGCCACTTTGAGATTTATCTGCAGCCACAAAACTTGGATGAGCTGACAGTGTGTCCTTGTATTCCTGTTCAGGTGCTACTTTTCCACATTGAGCATCTTGACTGTAGCTGATGGGCGGTGTACAATTTTCCAGTGACTGCATCTGCTTTTCAGAGACACCTGGGGAGGATGTGGAATTTTTCTCATTACATCTTTGGGCCTTTAGGAAGACCTGGCTGCTTGGTGTGTTGTTTTGGTCTTAGTTTTCTCACAGTCCAAGTGCAGAATGAAATGTGTCATTCTGTCTCTCTCCATATTCACAAAATGCATTTGGAAAAACACACAAATATTTGTCACACTTACTTCAAATAATCAGTTTTCCTTTGACCTTTATGCAACCCCATATAGGAACTAAATGGATTAAATTGCTTACTCTCTCCTCTGAACTTTATGCTTCTAAAGCACAAGGAGACTTAGAGGCACAGATTTTAAGACCAGGTGACCCTGACCTGTGTCCACACCCTGACACATTTGAGTGGAGAATTGAATAAGCAAATAAGGCTCATGGTGAAAGTTTGTTATTATTGGAAACTCCAAAGTGATTATTTAACACAGTAACTTATACTCTGGATGCTTCCCAAAACAGTTGAAATGCTTTAGAGAAAGCATGCAGGCAGAGGGTGGGAGAGAAGGTACTGATCGCTGCATGATCATGGAGATGGATGCTATCATAACCCCTGGTTTACAAAGATCCGATGGTTTCTACCCTGAGTTGTTTACTGCTGTGCTTCAGATAAGTGGTTCCCCAGAGACCCATCCATGCACTGAAGACCTGGTCCTTAGCTTGGTGTTGTTGGAAGGTGGTGGGACCTTCAGGAGGTCATTAGGGGCATGCCCTTCACAAGAACTGGGAACACAAGTCTCTTCCTGTCTCTCTCTGCCTCCTGGCTGCCGCAAGGTGAATGGTTGCCTCTGCCATGCATTCCTGCCATAGTGTGCTGCCTCACAACAGGCCCACAGGCACTGGGGTGTTTGTTTACTGATTGAAACCTCTGGATCTGAGAGCCAAGGTAAACCTTTCCTCCTTTTAAGTTGATTAATCCCGTGTATCTTCCAAAGTGATGGAAAATTGATTCGCACTTGCCCAGTTACTTTAACTCCTTGAGACAGGCTGCCATGACCTCCAGCCCAGAAGGCCTCTCAGGAAAGCTTACTAGATATCCATGGAGCAACTGTTGGGCCTGGCCTGTAGCTCTCAAGTTTGTACTGCCATGTATGCTTCTTATTCTGTCCTTGTTTCTGTGCTGCATATTTGGTCCTTGTTTCAGGCAGATCATTTTATCCCCCTACTCATGAAGTTGAACATTGTGTACTTACAAGAAAACTGTTAATATGAGAGCATTAGTGGGTTATCCTCTTGTCCATAGGAAAAAGAGGGGGTTGGAAGTGTTAGTATTTGATGGTATTGAGCCAGAAAGGCAGAGCATGGCAAAGCTGGTTGGGGGAATATGTGTGACCAGATCCCAGGACACATGTGCAAAACAATTCTCAGGACCCTATATGTGGACCCCATTGTGTGAGAACCCCTAAAGTGTGGAATGAACAAAAAGACTATCGCCGTTGAGTACTCATGATTGTGCCTCTTCAGGGTAGCCCTCACTATGCCCTCAGGGTCTACCTTTGTTTTATATTTATATTTTTATTTTGGTTTTTATTTTTCCTCTTTTACTCAGTCTAATTTCACTCTGCAGAGCTAGTTTCTCCCTTACTCTTCATATTTAATTTTTCCTATCTCAAATAACTGTGAAACATTACCACTGTTTTTTTTCTTGTTTCATTCAATTCTTTGCTTGAGATGGAAAGAACTCAGAAACCACCTCTAGAAGGAGACTCCAGCATCCCCAAACCTGTAACAGTATGTTATGTTACTCTGTCTTATGTCATGGTCTGTCTCTTGATGACATTACCCTAGTGGATCTTTAAATCAGGATCAGTGATTCTATGGGTACCTGCTGTAGGATATCATCCTTCTGAATGCACACCTGAGTTCTGGACTCCGGAAGGCATAGATGAAGGGGTCAATGACTGCATTGCACATGATCAGCATGCCATTAACCTGAAAGAGGGATATGTAGCAAGTACAGTAAGGGTTGCTGGGACAGAAGGTAACTAAGAGGATGTGAAGGACAAAAGGGGCCCAACAAAAAACAAAGACTCCCAGCAGGATAGTTAGGGTGATGGCTCCTCTCATGTTGGCTCTGGGAAGGGTAGAGATGTTTCTGGCATGGGAGCGAGTCAGCAAGAACATGTGTACATAGAGGCAGAGGATAAAGACCAGCATCAGAGGGAACAGTGATGTGAAGGTGAGCACCGTGGGGACATGATGGGAGAAGAGCACCATGGCAATGCCACTCCCAATGCAAAAGGTCCAGATGATTGACAGGACAACAATGGTGCGGTGCGTGGTCACAATGCTGTGGTACCGCAGGGCATGGAAGATGGTGATATAGCGGTCAACAGCAATTGCCAACAGGCTAAAGATGGAGCCAAGCAAAGAGAGGATGAACATGGTATCGATGATGTCATCTGCTGTGGTTTCAAAACTGCCACGAGGCTTGAAATAACCCATGTTTCTGAACATTATCAAGATACTCTCCAAGATCTTATACAGGCTGCCCAGCATGTCAGAAATGGCCAAACTACAGATGAAAAAGTACATGGGGAACTGGAGGTTCTTATTCTTGATCACAGCCAGGAGGACGATGAGGTTTTCCAAAACCCCAGTGATGGAAATTATGAAAAATATCTCTTCTGGCAAAGTCACATGGGGGCAGTCTGAATTGTTTCTTGCTGTGCCATTGACATTTGCATTTGAGTGGATAATGTGCTTCATTTCTCCTCTTTGTGGTTAAGAGAGAACTTGGTTCTCTGGCCTCACAGAGAACTTGGTTGGTTCTTCAGAATATCTTCCTCTTTGTAGCACTTGCTGGAGGTCTGAGGATAAGATCACTCAGTGACCTGAAAGAGAATACATGGAAATATCCATTGCAAAGTAGACTACAAAATTTTAAAAAGCCACATTTGCTTTGAGAGAACTCAATACCCTCTATAAATATCATAGTGTAGCCATTTCAATAAAACAATTTACTGAGCTCTCATCTTATCCCTTTGTGAATAATACCGTCAGCGCAATTTTGAGCCCTGAGATAATGATAAAAACAATTTTGAGCCTGACATAATGACAAAGGGCATTCTTATGGTGGAGCTGGTTCATGGGAAGGCATGTTTTGTCTTCTTGCTTAGTAGTCTCCTCCTGATCCCCGTGGTGGAGCCCAATTCACAGGAGGGCATGCTTTGTCTTCTTGCTGAGTTTCTGGTTTATTTTAGACTTTGCTATATAACTACAAATCTTGTTTATGCAGTTAAAGTTGGCAAAATAATAATTACCAGTCTGTCATTTTCTAGGTTTTTACTTGATGCTACTGTTATTATTGATTGTGCTACATTAGCCAAGATGACATAGTTGTTCTAATCAGTTGGTATGCCAAGACTGAGATTGTCTCAGGGTCATAAACAATACTATAGTCCGTTACCAAAGAAGCAATGGCTAGGCCAAATACGTAGCAACTTCTCATTCTCAATAAATTGAAGAGATAGGCTCTTGCAACAGACTCAAAGCCCAAAATCCAGCTATACCTGGAAGATATCTCTGAAAATTAGTCATTTCCTAAGGGTTCTCAATTCCAGCAATAAAGCTACCTACCATAAGCAATTTACAAATATCAACAGAGAAATTAAAGTAAAAGAAAAAATAGAAAATGAAAAGACATGGAAGCAAGATGCAACTCCAGAATTCCAGTTCAGCAAAGGCAACTCAGGTCGGTGAGGTGGGATGCCCACTTCAGCTCTCTAAAATGGTAACAGCATCAGTAACAAACCAGATGAATGAGGCTCTAGAAAAAAAATCAAATTAGAAATAACTTCTCAGATAACTACAGAGATGATGACTGTAATGAAGGACATGGCTAATAAATATAGAGTAGATACAGATTAAAAAAAGAGAAGCTTAAGAAAATGATAGAAACTGTGAATGCTCATCATACGAAAGAAATGCAATCTATGAAACAGATTCAAACGTATCCAGGATATTAAAAATTTCATTGAAAATATGTGCTGCAGAATGAGCCAATGTGAAGACAGAATATCAGATCTAAAAGACAGATTTGTGGTTAGTGACAATAAAAGAAATGTTTCTTAAAAATAGTAAAGGATTACAAAAAATCCAACTAGATAATGCAAAAAGAATAACATAAGGTTGATCAGTCAATGAAAGAGCAAGAGATAGTGCAAATAACATAAAAAAACCTGTTCATAGAAGTAATTAAAATTTAAATTAGACCCATGTCTTTCATGATACACTAAACTAAAATCTAAATGCATCAAAGATCTATTTGTTAAAATAGAAACACTAAATCTGCTGAGTGATAGAATAGGTAGAGCTCTTGAAGTCATCAGAATAGGCAAAGGCTTTATGAACAAAACTCCAGTCACATGGAAACTATTGCAAAGTATAAACAATGGGGATGACATGAAAAACCTGTTCACAGAAGTAAAGGCAGGAAAGTTTCTAAGCATGGAAAAATAATTTAACGTACAGATAAGTGAAGCATATAGAACTCCAATTAGCCATGTTGAAAAAAAATCTATATCAAGGCATATAATAGTCAAGATTCCTGAAATTCAATACAAGAACAGAAAATTTAAACCTGTTAGAGAAAAGAAATAAATCACCTATAGAGGCAAACCCATCAAAATCACATCAGACTTCTCAACACAAACCCTTATTCTAATGTGGGATGGAACACTGTAGACATCTATTAAATCCATTTGTTTAAAACTTTGGTTTAGTTTTGATATGTCTTTTCTGATTTTTTTTCTCTAGTTGAGCTATTTTTGACAGTTCTATACAAGAGTAAGTAAGAATCAAAATGTATAAGCAGGATTCATCTAAAGGATGCAAGGATGGTTCAACATATGAAATAAATAAATGTAATACATCATATTAATGGAACTGAGGATGAAAATCACATTGATCAGCTCGATAGATGCAGAAAAGCCATTTGACAAACTACAACAATGATAAAAACTCTACAGAAAACTGGGACACATAGTCTTTATCTCAATGAAACAGCAGCCAGTGGTCAAAAACTGAAAGCTCTCACTCTGAAATCAGGAACAAGGTAAGAATGTGCACTACCACTATGCCTATTTAATATTGTTCTGGAAATATTAGGAAGAAATAAGAGGAATAAAGATTGGAAAGGAAGAAGTTAATTATCATTATTTGCAGATAATATACATAGAAGATCCCAAAAACTCTGCCAAAAGACTTCTAGATTTAATACCCAAATTCAGTAGCATAGCTACATATGAAATCAACACTCAAAAACCAATAGCATTCTTGTACACAAGTAACAAACTTGCTGAGAAAGAAATTAGGGAAACCATACCTTTTACAATAGCATTAAAAACTGAAATACCTAGGGATCAATGTAATGAAGGAAACAAAAGACCTTTTCATTGAAAAGTACTGTACTCTGAAAAGACAGATTGAAGAGAATATCATAAAATGGGAAGATATTCCTTGTTCATGGATAGGAAGAATCAATGTAGTGAAAATGGCCATAGTTTCAAAATTGTCATAGATATTTAAGGTAATCTTGATCAAAATGCCAGTAACATACCTCACAGAATTACAGAAAACAATCCTAAAGTTCATTTGAAGCAGAATAGACCTAGGAGAGCAAATGCCTGAGGAAGGTACAGGCAGGTAACAGTGGTAGTGAAACTTGTAAAGCAAGGACCCCACCTCGGGAGAGGAGTGAGAATTGGGACCACGCAGCCTTAGACTCCAACAGCAAAAGCAGAGGACAAGACCATGTCACAGCATCCTATCCAACACTTCAACAAATGACCTGAGAGGACAGAGGCTTGCCAGTGGAAGAGGAACACAGAAGACTGAACGAGGACCGGGAGGAGCCAAGTGTTCATGAGACTGGGAACAGCCACTTGTTTCTGTCTCAAAACAGCACAGCAACTGGAGAAATAGGGTAAGGAGTAGAAGGACATTAAGGGACATACAGAAAGTACTGACTGAAGACTCTAGCCCAAGGCGCCCACATTTGGAGGCCAAGAGCAGCCTGAAATCCTGTTATCGTCAAAATAGCTGACCATACCATCAGACACAGTAAAATCTAACACAAGACAGAATTAAACCAAACCTAACAAAATTATGAAAATGATACAAGAATTCAAAACAAGATAATAGGAAATTAACAGTGGTTATCACTTTCCCTTTTTAGGAGTTTCCTACCCTATCACTTTCATAGTATCTATTATGCTTTTTGTTTTTTATTTTTATTATTATTATTATTTTTTTTTTTGGTGGCACCAGGGATCAAACTCACAGCCTTACGCCTGCCAGACAGGTGCTTAAGCCACTGAGCCAAACTCCCAGCCCTGGTTTCTTTTGAGGCAGGGTCGCACTATGTAGCTCGGGCTGGCCTTGAGCTCGTGTTGTAGCCCAAGCCAGCCTGGAGCTCACAATGCTCCACCTACCTCAAGCCTCCCGAGTGCTGGGATTAAAGGTGTGCGTCACCATGCCCGGTTTCTATTATGCTTTTTGGATACCAGTAACTCCTTCAGTTTTTTATGCTAGGAAGATAACTCAGTGTTCACCCATTTGAATCTAAACCATTTCACCCATGAGCATGATCTCTAGTTGCATCCATTTACCTACAAGAGGCTCAAGATTATTGTACTTTATAGCTTGATAGCTTTTCATCGTATGAAAATACCGTATCTTTCTTATCCATTCTGTGACTGATTGGAAAGTTACCCTTGTTTTTTTTCTGGTCTCCTGTTGCATGGAACAATTGTTTTCTCTCCTTTGATTTTCAGTGCATGAATTTTCTTTTGGTTAAATGTGTTTCTTGCATAAAGTATATTGATGGAGCTTGTCTCTTGAGCCACTCTTTCTGTGTTTCTTTTTATTAGTGAATTGAGGCCATCTACATTAATGGTTGCAACTGGTATGCATTGGCTCATCTCTGCCATGCTATCCTCCTGCTGTTGGCCCTCTGCTTTTCCCCTTAATTCAATTACCTGTCCTGTTTGGTGATCCTCTTCTGCTGCTGTTCATGGAACCATGGTTACCTTTATCTCTCTCTAGAATATCCTTCAGCACTCTTTGTATGGTTTGGTGGTGATGAATTCTTTCAGTTGTTCTTTATCATGGATGTATCTTCTTTCTCCATTAATTTTGAAAGATAATTTTGTAGGGTACACCAGCCTAGGTTGGAAGTTGTTTTCATTCAGTACTTAAAATATTTCACTCCAAGCTCTTGAGTTGATGGTATGTGTTGAGAAGTCTGCTGTGATTCTGGTGGGTTTTCCTTTATAGGTGATCTGTTTCTTTTCTCTAACAGCCTTTAATATTCTGTTTTTGTGCTGAGTTTCTGGGATCTTGATTATTATATATCTGGGTATAGATTTTTTTTGGTTATGACTAGTTGGCACTTTATATTCCTCGCTTATCTGAATGCCAGATACTTTCCCCATGTTTGGGAAGTTTTCTGCTACTACTTCTGTAAATAGTCTTCTTATTTCTTTCTTTCTTTCTTTTTTTTTTCATATTTGAAAAGCAACCATTTATTAGAACAAGGGTATGAAAAGGGGGAAAAGAGAAGGGTGGAAGAGGGGAAGAGAATGAGTTCTGAATCAGATGTCAGTTGTGGAAACACATAAATGTCTACTTTTAAACATTTACATTTAAAAGGTGAATATATATATATATATATATATCACTTATCCTTTAAAAAAAATCAAAAGCAAACATGTTTCGCTAAAATAAAACCAAGAAACATAGCCAAAACTCCCCCACAAACCAAAAAGTCCTTTCAATGCCTCATTTCCATTCAGAAATCTGGCTATAAAGTGTGACTTGTTTTTCTTCTCAGGATGGCACAGTGCTGGAAGAAGCCCAGCCTCTTGATTCTCTCAGATCCCATCTGCTGGGAAGCAGCAACGAGGCCAATAGGCCACAGTGAGGCAACTCCTGGCTACGTGGCAGGACGTCAGACTGTGCTCTCCATCCTCCAGGGCTCTGCAGAGCCATCGGTGCCACTGGTGCCGAGTGAATAGTGGGAGCAGAGTCCAGAAAACACAGAGAACTGGAATGTGACTGCAAGGAGGCAGAATCCTGTGCTTTTTCATAGGTTACAAATCTAGGGCCAAGGAGGGGAAAGAAGAGCCCTATTGGGAGAAGGAGCTGAATCCCTAAACTGAGATGGAAATAAAGCTCTTACGCCCATATTTGGGCAGCAATAGTGTCCAAAGTTTTCTCAAACCAGAAGGAAAAAACAGTCAAAGAAAGGTTCAAACTGTGGACACTGAGAAAAGAGATGACAGATACTAAATATAATGACTATTATAAAGCCTTAAGGAGCAATGCCTGATTCTGAGTGCTAGAGTATTTCTTGGGAAAAAAAATTCTAACATAGCTCTTTTGGTAGGGAATGAAGAGGTGGTTATGTTTACTGAACCACCTAGTTTCTGTGAGGACTTAGAAGCATGAAGCGGCGCAGTGACCTAGCTGCCCTGGGATTGATTTGTGTAATGAAAAGCAACAATATAAATCAAAACCAAGGGTTGCTTTGCTCCTGAGACAGTCCAGGTTGGCTCCAAATCCATGGGGGAATGGGACTTTAGTTCCCAAACTGCAGAGAAGGACAAGTGCTAGCATCCCTGCCTCATGATTCTCTAGTCCAATGCTCTTGGGTTTGAAATAGCCTCTTCTTGTGAATGTAAGACACAGAAAATACTAGTGCCTCCCTCCATGACATCCAAATTTAAATCTGCACTCTTAAAATTCCAACATTCACAAAAACACTGTCATCCGAACTAGCAGCATTGATGAGGGGTAGGAGCAGAGAATTTGCCGAAGTCACTAAGTAGTTCCAAACCTGGTGACAACTCAGTGAGGATTAAAACCTGTGCCAGGCTTAAATTTCAGCTCAAGGCATCCTCCAGAGAGGACCCTAAAGTATTCTTCAACTCTGATTTACAATGCCTCACAACACCCTGTGAGGTAGGTCAGTATTATTATCCCCATTTGACAGATGGGGAACTGAGGCATTGAATGACTTGCCCAAGGTCAGGCATGAATCAGTTGAGGTTGGCACACATAGGACACATCCACTCAATTCTTCTGCTGCTTCCTAGAGCATTTTACTTCTCAGAGTACACTTCAGAGCAACAGGAAGTTGGCAGGTACACTGTACTCTGCAAACCAGATGAATGAAATCAACATGCAAGGATTAACTGAGGACCTATCACTTATCTAGCCTAAGGTGAGGAACACTGGAGAAACTATCAGCTTTGAAAATCATGGATATTTTGAAAATAAGATTACAATTTAAACATTTAGCACATGCATTCTTTTGTACCAATTGTTTTTTTCATTTCAGAGATGAAAGATTAAGTCACACCAGTTTCTCAAAGTTTTGTACTAAGTAACCCAAATTCCTAAAATAGAAAAAGAAGCAAGATCTTTCTTACATAGGAACAGTAAGTACTGCCCAGTGGTGGGCTTGGTAGTGCTCTTATGGGGTGCGAAGTGCAGAGTGCATAGGGTGGGAATCCCCGCACCCCACAAGCCCTCCTGCTGTGTGGCATTCCTCCTCACCATATCTTGCTCTACCTCAAGAGCTGTGACATCTCTATAAACAGTTCAAGATTAAGCACATAAATGGTGACCTCCATAACTAGTCAAATGACTCTTACAATAGTCTTTCCTCCTGTCAGAGGCATGGCGGGAGGGGAATGGGACCATGAAACCACACCAAAACACCAGCCGATGCCTTCTCTACCCAGTTTGGTTTGACTTTGGATTCTGGTAGAAATTATGTCTCTTATCCTTAAACTATGGAGATGAGGAGGGTTCCAAAGCCACAGCCAGCCCTGGTTTAGAATGAAATTCTAAAGCTACAGAATCTGGAAAAGACAACTATGAGCCTCAAGGGCACTGAGACACAAGCACTCTGTCTCTTCAGCTGTGCACAAAGAATTTCCAGGTAAAACATCCCTCCCTCCTTCCTTCCTTTGTTCCCTCTTTGCTTCTAGGCCCCTCACAACAGCCAGTGTATCAGGACTCTACAAGCAACAGAAGCTCAAAGAACAACTTACCAATACACAGCACAAGGCTCACAAGGGGTGTCTTGTTCCAGAACTCACTCCATGACCTATAAGCTTTTTCTTTTTCACTGATGGGGGATCACACTGTACGGAATCCAGCTGATGAGAAAGCTCAAGATTGATTTTTTTGGCAATGACATTTCAGGTTCTGTCTGTATTTGGAATTCCTCCCCTCCAAAAACAAAGCTCCTTAAAAATGGTCATTTAGGCTTGTGACCATTAGGGTCACAACCTGCCAAAACCAAGGGACATCACAAAAAAAAAAAAAAAAAAAAAGGCAAGATAAAAAAGTTCATTGCCTTCATTTTGGTCTAATTTCTTGATAATAGTTTCCCATTAGATTTTCCGATTAATACTGATGGCTCTTACCTAGGCTGTGATAATTAGGTTTTGATCTATTGTGACATTAATGATCACAACTGGTTGACTTTGAAATTGTCTTAATTAATGACTCTTTCCTTGTCAGCTTTTGCCTCCAGTGCAGGATCCATTCCCTCCCCTACCACCTTGTTTTAACTCCTTCTCTTACTAACCTGAAGATGACAAATAGTATTAAAGGATCATTTCCCCCCCCCAAAAAAACTAGATTTTAAACTATTTTAAAACATTTCTCTCACAGAGGAGCAATATGAGATGATGCTAGGTGAATGAGGACCAGGATGAAAGGTAAGAGAATGAACTATCAATGAGCAGAAAAAAAATTCATCTAGAAAATAACTGGAGTCAAGCACAATGTTCAAGTGGCAATGACAAGCAGATGTAACTCGAGAAAGACAAGATGAAGTAGATTAAAATGCAAGAAATTCAGCACAGGCAAAAAGAAACTAGAATTGTTCTTATGAAGCTACCTAAAGAACTTCATACTTTAACTTCCATAATAGTGGGCTGAATTCTTGGGAATTCTGACTTCCAAAGCTAGCCAACTCTCAATTAACTGGGCAGAGCTAAATTCTCTTTCTTGCAATCACGTGTCACAAAAAAAGAACACTGTTGAGATCAGACTGCTTTGTTTTTGTGGGTACTGGGGAGTAAACCCAGGGAGTACTGAGCTACATCCCCAGTCTTTTTTTTTTTTTAATTTTGATACAGATCTCAATAAGTTATCCAGGCTGGCCACAAACTTGCAGTGCTGCTTTAGATATGTGCTATCATGTCATACAAGATGAGAGTATTTTCTTAACTGGGATAGGCTTCACCCTCCATCCACTTGGACTCATTCAGTCTGAGATTCCAGGGTAGGTGCCTTTCTGAAAAAGGTTTCCACATAACTGATACAATTCCCTGCTGAGAAATTTCTCTCTAATTTATGGTTCTGGGGACTGAACCTAGGGTCTTCACACTTGGCTATATCCTCACGGGTTTTTTTTTTTTTTTTTTTTTAATGTTGAGACAGGGTTTTCTAAGTTGCCCACACTGGACTCAAACTTGCAATCGTCCTCCCTCAGCCTCCCAGAGTGCTAGAATTACAGGCATGGGGTGAGAAATTATCCTCTTGGAGTGCCTGAATAAAACTATACTACTCAGAGATAGATGCTCAGATATTAACAGATGTGCCTCAAGCCTTCTTTGTAACAAAGTGTTTCTTACTAGATGGTAAAGATGGGAGAAAAAAATAACATGCATTTTCCCTGGTTTAAAATAGGTACCTCCAACCAGGCCGACCTTTCCAGCAGTTGATCTTAGCACATCTGCTCAGGATTCAAAGACTGACTAAATGGTCCTCAGTACTCCACTGGGGAAAGCACTACTAAACTCTGTAGAAAGGGTTATCATTTACTGCTGATTACTAGAAGAAATCCAGCATGAGAAAGATGTTTCAAAAGAGAATTAAGCAATAAAAAAATACAATGTTATCTCACTGTTTAAAAGTATTTTGCCCATGGTTACTAACTCTTTAGAGGGAGAAATTGCAATAAAAGTTTTCTGTATGAAGCTACAAATATCAAAGGTAAAGGACAACTACTTAGCACTAACAAACACTAGAAGCACAGGCAGGTATCTGGTTTCCTTTGTGCTGAGGGCCATTAGCAAGGAGAGAACAAAAGTTGTTTTGGTGATGCTCAGTACAAAAAAACAGGATTCTATAAACTGAGGATGCAAAAAGATGAAGTGAAGCGCATTAAAGGGACAATAAGTAGTAGATGATACTGGAGTTATTTTGGTAAAAGAAAAAACAGATTTTAATTACACTCTTGAACATTACCTATAACCATGGTAACCATATGTTCCTGATTTCTCAGGACCAATCGTAGTACCAAATGCTGCTGTGTTCTTCGTCCACATGCTAGGTGTTTGGCTTTAGACATGATCACTGCTGTTTTCATGGCCAGCACTACTGGGATACATAGGCTACAGGGATTGACTGTCATTTCCTCCAGTTGCAAATCAAGAGGCTCAGACCACCTCCTCAGGAGCCTTGGCTTACTTTCTTCCTATTCTGGTCCGCCCTGGCTGATATCCTGGGTGACTTGTATGACAAATCTCTTTTCTGACCATCCTTCTTTGCGGTGCCCACCAGAGTAAGCATAAACAACTATTACCCAGCACTTGACCTAGTCTTAATTCCTTCAGAGAACCAACGAGTATGGAGATAAAACTCCCACTCACATGAGGTATGGGTTATGAGTCTCACCCAATCACATTACTATTCAGAAGGATTTACTCTTGGCTGACTTAAAAAAGCTTCACTGTTCCAGTCTGTCATGTCACTGCAGCAACAGCTGTCTCTTTAACTGTGCTGTATAATTTTTGACATAGTTTATACAAGCTCACGGAATTCAATCAGCAGCAGAGCAGGGAAGCAATTTTAACAAATGCTACAAATTGGCGTATGATTTGCATATTATTTGGCTCATCTGTGGGCTAGATCATTCCATCCATGCCCCTCATTACTATGAATAACCCAGAAATGGTTCAATGCTTCTGGCCAGACAGCTGTATGTTTTAAAACTCAAAAGCAACAATGAAAACCACTTCAGTGGCTGGTGAACTCTAGAATTAAGGCTGCTGCATTTATTCTCATTTCCTCAGTTTTGGGAAAAAGAAAGATGCCCAAAACCCTGCCATTTCCTTCCTATCAGTCCTGATTCAGTAGACACCTCCTCAACTACAACAAAGGATGAAGAGAAGCAGAGAATTTCTCAGGAGACAAAGGCAGTAAAAGCTATGATGGGGGCCGGGGGGAATCTCTCAGTACAATAGCAAAGCAGAGGAAATCAAAAGGAAAATATTTTGCTGAGTAGCGAAAAGTTATGTCAATATGCTAATGCCAGGACTTGTTACGTTCTCAGGTGATAATCTTCCTCGGAAATTCGTTTTTCAAATATAAGATACAACCAAAATTTCAAGAGTGGGAAAAAGGAAGAAGATTCCTGGT
This sequence comes from Dasyprocta punctata, assembly GCA_004363535.1. Taxonomy (NCBI): domain Eukaryota; kingdom Metazoa; phylum Chordata; class Mammalia; order Rodentia; family Dasyproctidae; genus Dasyprocta; species Dasyprocta punctata. The sequence continues at coordinate 48,014 of RJWM01010342.1, forward strand.
GACAAATCCAGGACTGAAGCAAACAAAAAACTTGTAACTGCTATGAGTATTTAAAAGTGACACTGTGGCCAATGGCTCCCCTCCAAGAATTCCCCAATGAAAAAAATGATGTGGAGGGGAAACTTGGATCCACTGAGAAGTGAGATCAGGTATGAAGCCTCTTTGGTAACAAGAATGTTTTGGGAGGCCACAAAAGTTGGCAGGGTTGGAGGGTGCCTAGCACCTTGGCACAAGCAAGCACCAGGCAATCACTCACATCTACGTAAATATATAGTCTAAATATGAGGGATGGAAGGAAAGAATATATACATTCTATATGTGATAAAGAAAGACAACTGTATCTGTTCCTATGTCATCATCCTCCTGCACAACAGCTTAGGCTCTCCACAGTTAATAATCTTGTCATTTCATGACAAATTGATACCATCTTATAGAAGCAAAATCAGTGATTAATAAAAACAAGGCCAAAGTCCTGGGCTAAAAAGAGTGCCTTGACAAATTTCAATGTAAAATTTAAGTCCTCAAAAGGACAGAGTTATTCTGAGAGGATGGGTGAGGAAGTACTACAGAAGGTGGCCCAGAAGACCACACCAGGGACCCTGTATGCTCCTGGAAAGAGCTGAACAAGGTTGGAAAGTCCCAACAGGTAGGCAGTTGCTACTGGCTTTTTAAAAGATGAGCAACATCCTTTCCAACCCAACATGTTAAAACAAAGGCCAGCTGGTCAACATGTTCTGAGAAACGAAGCAAGAAACCAAAATTCACCATCTTTACTACAACATCCCCCAACCTAAAAGTAACCAACCCTGAAAAGATCAAGACTCTAAGGTGATTAAAAAGTTAAAACTTATCTTTAGGTCACAGGGGAGCAGAAGGAAGAGATTAGGGCAAAGGAAAACTTTGTGGGAATTACACACAGTATGTAAATGCCTGGTCTTCACAGAGAGACACTTACCATGAATCAGACCATAGGTAATGTTACAAGAGAACCAATACAAACATTTCTCCTGTGGAGCACAGTGATAAGCACATTTTTTATGGATGTGTTTAGGATAGAAGGGGGTGGGTAGAAGGGAGAGGAGGCAGAGAGGTGAATGTATTATGTACAAAGAGAAATGACAGAGACCACCCCCTCTTTTAGCTCTTCGCGGTTTCTTTCTCTGTTTTCCGCATCCTCAGGATACGCATGCCACATCAATCTCTCTTCATAAAATGCTATCACAAGTTGTGGACACTTCACATTAGCTTCTTTTGCAAGAACCAGGTCAGCCTCATCTGTGTCTTTCCATTTCATCAGGAACATTAAATCACCACAGGAATCTGTTGCACCAATAATCTTTTCTGGTTCCAGACCTCTCTGAAAGCCCCGAGCGATATCATTGCTTTCCTCTCTCTTTTTCTTGGATTTGATATCATCAGCACTGTTTGAGAAATTGGATTTCCTCTTGTTACTTTCTGACTTCTCCCTCGGTTTATTATTTTCACCCTCCTCCATCTTCTTATATATTTTTATAAACTCAAAATTAGTTCGGGGCAATTCAAGTTTTTCTCTGGTTCCCAGGTATTATGCGCCTTGGAAAAGCTTTTCCACTTCAGCAGATACTGCACTTGCCCCTTAACCATGCGCCTAACACTTTCTCCACGACATACTCCTCCTCATCCTCTGAAGAACTGTCAGCGGTCCTCTTGGTTTTCTTTCCCATGTGACACACTGTTTCACCTGAAGGACTAACGCCACCGTGTTCCTGGGATCGAGAGTGATCACTCACACTAACGCCTGCCCTTTTCCTCTGTGGTGAAGCCGCACCACAGGCCACTGCTGCCGTCGCCTTCTGCGTAACGCCAACAGCCCGCCAAAACGGATCCTTCCCTCTAGTCTTATTTCATTTGTGTTGACCCCTGCTTCTTCTCTGATACTGTCACTCTTAAATTATTTTTCTTTGTGTCATCTTGTAGCCATTGAATCGTTATTTCCTGGTACCTTATTTTTAAGAGATCTTTCTTTTCACAATCACAAGCTGCAGTCCTGTATTCAAGGTCTGAAAGTCTATCTTTGGTCTCTTTCAAGTGATTTTTGCCAGCTTTTGATTGACTTTTTAATTTCCTGGATATCTCTTTGAATCTGTTTCATGCATTGTAATTCCTTCCTATATTGTTCATTAAAGGTTTCCATCACTTTCCTGTGCTCCTTTTTTTTTAATCTATGTCTTCTTTAAATATGCTGAGCAATTCTTTCGTTATATTTGTGATTTCTTCTTTTACCTGAGACATCATTTCTGATCTAATTACTTTTACAGTCTCATGAAGTTATTTCCTTACTTCAGTTGCTGTCCTCTCAGAGATTTCAGGTGTGTGACTTCCATTTTATTCCATGACTAAATCTCCCAGACTTGTTCTGTGTGGGCTGGAGGTCTGAGATTGCCTTCTGCTCCTCTGTCTTGGCATTTTCCTGGGTTCCTCCCGACTAGCCAGTTGTGGAGTCCCAGGAAATTCTCACATTGCCTGCCCCACTGTGGTGTAGGGGAATGGGACAGGCACCTGGATTTCTCTGAACCCAGATTCCCAGGGATATAGTGGGGTATGGGGAGGGCTTCTCCAGACCCATAGAGCTACACTGAGGCTTCACCAATGGCCAGGGATGCATGGTGGTGGGTCTGGTTCTTCTTTCAGTCTGTGTGTCTACTCCAGGAATCCCCAAATGGTGGGAGGCACACAGGTCTGCTTGACTGATTCTCCCGGTGGGTGCTGGCTGCCCAAAGGAAGCAAGGGTCTCCAATGGTGGCCTGTGGGTGCACAGGGCACATCTGGCTGTGTTTCCCTGCCTGCACTGGCTGTCCACAGGACCAAGCCTTCTGATGATTGTGGTGGGCATGCAGTGGCTGAGCTGGCTGCATCTGCCTGTCAATGTTGTTTTAATTTGAAGTTCTCTAATGACCAGTGATGTTGAACATTTCTTCATGTATTTATTTGCCATTTGTATTTCTTCATCTAAGAAGTGTGTGTTCATCTTAGATGCCCATTTTTGGATTGGATCTTTGAATGTGAGGGGCCTGATGTTTTTCAGTTCTTTGTATGTTCTAGATACAAGTCTGAGGTACAGCTAAAATTATTTCCCATTCTGTGGGTTTTCTTTTTACTCTGTTGGTGATTTCTTTTGAAGTCCAAAATTTTTTAATGAGATCCCAGGTGTTGATTCTTTGAAGTACTTCCTGTGTGGTTTGCATTTTGTTCATGAACTCTTTGCTTACCCCTAAATCTTCAAGATTTCTACCTACTTTGCCTTCCAGTAGATTTAGTGTTTCTATTTTAATATTTAGATCTTTGATTCATTCTGACTTTAGTTTGATGCATGGTGATAGACATGGCTCTGATTTTAGCCTTTGACATGTGGTGGGGAGGGGTTGCTGAGGCACCCATAGGCCCACTGAGGTACTGCAGGTGGTGGAAGGGGTTGCTGACCATCCATGGGCAGCTGAGGTTTTTTGAGTGTGTGTCAGGGGGAAGGGCATCCAAGGCTCCCCTCAGCTGCTGAGGTCTTTCAGATGTGAGGGAAGGGCATCCAAGGCTCCCCTCCACCGCTGAGGTCTTTTGAGTGCATGGAGGGCTCTCTTTCTTTTCTTTTCTTTCTTTCTTTCTTTTTTTTTCTTTATTTTTTTCTTTCTTTCTTTCTTTTTTGTACTGGTAATAAAACTCATGACCTCGTGCTTGCCATGAGTTGTACTGCTTAGCTATATCCCAGCCAGAAACGATTTTCTATCACTGCAATTTTTGCTTTATTTTTAATTCTAAAGGCAAAAAGCAATAAAAACAATGATACAAAATTTCAAAACAAGATAGTAAGACAGTAACAGTAGTTAATACATTGCATATTGTTATCTTCAAAATAGTTGCTTAGATTATATGTAAAATTGATTAAACAATATTAGTACAAACCTCTCTTTTCAATGAACTAGTAGAAATTAGTAGTGTAAATATAAATATCATATATATTTATTTATTTTTCCTTTTCCTTCTTTTCTCTTTTCCCCCATTCCTTTTAAAATTTCTTCCTATTTCTCAGTATCAATCATACAGTTTGTACCTTATTTACTCTTTCAGCTTCTTACACTAGGGAGACAATATGATGTTTACACATGTGGGTCTGATTTGTTTCACTTTTGAGTATGATCTCAAGTTGCATCTAGTTACCTATAAAAGTCCCCAGTTTATCTTTCTTTATAGCTGAGTAGTACTCCATTGTATAAAAATACCACATCTTTTTTATTCATTCCTTGGTTGATGGGCATTTAGGTTGTTTCCAAGATTCAGCTATTATAAATTGTGCTGCTATAAAAATGGTTGCACATGTATTGCTGTGGTATGATGGTTTTAATTCTTCTGGGCAAATACCCAGAAGGTGAATAGCTAGGTTGAATGGGACCTCTAATCCTACTTTTTTGAGGAATTTCTGTACTGATTTCTGAGTGGTTGCACCAGTCCACACTCCCACCAACAGTGAGGGGAAGTGCTTCTTCTTCCCCACAGCCCCTCCAACATTTGTTATTGGTTGATTTCTTGATGATAGCCTTTCTTTGTGGAATGAGATGGAATCATAGTGCTGTTTTAATTTGCATCTCTCTAATGACCAATGATGTTGAACATTTTTTCACACATTTATTTGTCATTTGCAAAGTGAGTATTCATCTCAGACACCCATTTTTGGATTGGGTCTTTGAATTTGGGGGGCCTGAGTTTTCTTTTTGATTCTTTATATGTTCAAGGTAGAAGTCTTTTGTCTGAGGGACAGTTGACTAAAATTTTTTCCCTCTCTGTGGATTTTCTTTTCACTCTGTTGGTGATTTCTTTTGATGTGAAAAAGCTTTTTAATAAGATGAGGTCCCAATTGTTGATTCTTTGAAGTACTTCCCAAGCAGTTTGGATTTTGTTCATGAACTCTTTGCCTACCCCTATGTCTTCAAGGTTTCTGCCTACTTTCTCTTTCAGTAGATTCAGTTTTGTTCCATTTTGATTTTAGTTTAGTGCACAATGATACACATGGGTTAGGGATTTAGTCTTCAGCATGTACAAAGCCAGTTTTTCCTGCATTTTTACTAAAGGTCTATCTTTTGTCCAATGAACATGTCCAGCCCCTTTGTCAAAGATAAGGTGACTGTGTGTTTGTAGTAGTGTCTGCATTTTCTAATCTGTCCCACTGATCCTCAGGTTTTTTTTTTGTCAGTACCATGCTGATTTTATCACAGAAGCTTTCTGATATGATTTCAAGTTAGATATTGTGATGCCTCTTGCTTTACCTTTGTTGCCCTGAATTGCTTTTGCTATTTTAGGTCTCTTCTGTTTCCAAATGAATTTTAGGAATGTTTTCTCTAGTTCTGTGAGGTATGCTAATTGTATTTTCATTGGGATTGCATCAAATCTGTATAATAGTTTTCTAAGCATGGCCATTTTCATATGCTGCTTTTTCCTATCAATGAAGAGATGATGTCTCTTCTGATATCTTCTTCAATCTCCCTTTCAGAGTTCAGCAATTTTCAATGCATAGGTGTTTTACTTTCTTTGTTAGGTTGATTCCTAAGTATTTCATTTTTTGGGATGGTATTGTGAAGTGTGTTGCTTCCTAATTTCTCTTTCAGTGAGTGTGTTTTTTGTGCACTGAATTTGGTTATTTTTGAATGTTTACTTTGTATCCAGGTATGTTACTGAATTTGGTTATTAATTCTAGAAGTCTTTGGATGGAATTTTTGGAGTCTTATATGTAGAGCATCAAGACATCTGTGAATAATGACAATTTAACTTCCTCCTATTCCTTTTATTTCTCTCGCTTCATAAATTGTTCTGGCTGATGTTTCCAGAACTATATTGTACAGGAGTGGTGATAGTGGACATCTTTGTCTTATTTGTGGTTTAAGAGTGAAAGCTTTCACTTTTTGTCCTTTTAGATGATGTTGGCTGTTGATTAGTCTTAGATGGCTTTTATCAGACTGAGGTAAAGACCATCCGTTCCAATTTTCTGTAGGGTTTTTAATCATGAATGAGTATTGGACTTTGTAAAAAGCTATTTCTGCATCTATTGAGACGATCATGTGATTTTTGTCTTTGGCTCTGTTGATATGGTATATTACATTTATTGGTTTGCATATGTTGACTCATCCTTGCATTCCTGGGGTGAAACCCACTTGCTCATGTTGTTGCATTCTGTTTGCTGGTATTTTATTGAGGATTTTTGCACCTATGTTCATTAGGGAGATTGACCTATAGGTCTCTCTTTGGTTGGATCTTTCTCTGGTTTCAGGAACAGGGTAATATTTGCCTCCAAGAGTGAGTTATAGAGTATTACTTCACTTTCAATTTCCTTAAAGAGTTTGAGGAGTATTGGCTTTAAATCTGCTCCAAATTTCTTGTAGAATTCAGCCATGAATCCATCAGGACCTGGGCTTTTCTTTGTTGGTAAATTTTAAATTATATTTCAATCTCGTCAACTGATATTGAATTATTCAGAAGTTTTATATCTTCTTGATTCAGCTTTGGTAATTCATACATTTGTAGGAATCTGTCCATTTCTTCTGTGTTTTTCATCCTTTGTGAATAAAGTTTTTCAAAGTACGTATTTGAATATCTTCTGAATTTCCACAGGATCTGTAATGATTTTACCTTTTTCATTCCTCAATGCATCAATTTGAGTCTTTTATAAAAATTTTATTTATATATTTATTTTTATTTTAAAGGGAATAAAACAACTATAAAATGAAATGAAACAGTGATAAGACAGTAAGAAATCTACAACAGTTACTATATTGTATATTGTTGTCCTCTAAATAGTTGCTTAGACTGTTGGCTTTAAGATGGCTCATAGGCAGGGGTTTAGCTTCCTTCCTAGTTCTCCTTGGACAACACTCTGGCCGGTTCACAGTCAGGGGCTTAGCTGTCTTCCTGGTTCTCCCTGGTCTGTGCTCTGGCAGGCTCTTTCTTTTCTAATTTTGATAAGATTGGCTAAGAGTTTATCAATTTTGCTTATTCTTTTAAAGAACCAACTTTCTGAGTCATAAATTCTTTGTATTGCTTTCTTAGTTTGCATTGTTTTAATTTGTGCTCTGATCTTTATCATTTCCTCCCTTGTATGGGCTTTGGGATCAACTTTTTTTTTTCTAGATACTTGAAGTATAGCATCAGGTTGTTTATTGGTGCTTGTTTTGTTTTCCTGATGCGAGAATTCACTGCTATAAATTTCTCTTAGGACTGCTTTCATTGCATCCCTCAGGTTCTGGTATGTTTTATTTACATTTTCATTTGATTGTAGATATTGTTTAATGTCATCTGTGACCCACTGGTGGTTCAGGAGGATGTTATTTAATTTCTATGTGTCTATGGAGTTTTTGAAGTTTCTTTTGCCATTAATTTCCAATGTCATTGAAGTATAGTCAGATAATATGCATGGGATAATTTCAATTCCTTTGCATTTACTTAAGCATGTTCTCTGGGCCCATATATGGTCTATTTTAGAGAACATCCCATGTGCAGCTGAGAAGAATGTATATTATAATGATAACACTATGAAAACATCTATGAAGTCCATTTGTTCACAGGTTTGGATCAGTTTTCTTATTTCTTTTCTGATTTTTGTCTAGTTGGTCTATCTCTTTGTGACAAAGGGATATGAAAGTCTCCCATTACAGTTGTGTTATTGCTTGTTTGATTTTTCAAGTCTGTTACTGATTGTCTTATATAACTGGGTGCTCCTGTATTTGGTGCATATGTATTTATGGTTGTTATCTCTTCCTTTTGAAATTTTCCCGTAACAAGTATATAGTGACCTTCTTTATGTCTTTTGATAATTTTTGGCTTAAAGTTCACATTGTCTGCAAACAGAATAGCCATCCCTTCCTTTTTTGGGTTCCTGTTGCATGGAATATTGTATTCCATCCTTTGACTTTTAGTCTATGGGTTTCTTTTTGAATGAAACATGTTCCTTGTACCAGCATATTGTTAGATCTTGTGTCTTGATCCATTTTCCCAGTTTGTTTCCTTTGATTGGTGAATTGAGGTGATTTACATTGATGATTATAAGTGATATGCATTGGATTATCTTTGTCATGATATATTTATGCTGTTGGTTCCTTGCTTTTTCGCTCTGTTTAATTGCTTGCCCTGGTGGTTTCTTTCTGATGCTGTTCTTAGAATTTTTATTTCTTTCTAGAATATTTTTTGGTAGTCTTTGTGAGGTTAATTTGCTAGTCATGAGTTTCTTCAGTTATTCTTTGTAATGGGAGCATCTTGTTTCTCTATTAATTTTGAAAGACAGTTTTGCAGGGTACATCAATCTGGGTTGGAAGTTGTTTTCTTTCAGGACATGAAATACTTTACTCCAAACTCTTCTTGACTTGAGGGTTTGTGTTGAGAAGTCTGCTGTGATTCTGATGGGCTTTCCTTTATAGGTGATCTGTTTGTTTTCTCTAACAGATTTTAATATTCTGTTCTTGTGCTGAATTTCTGCAATCTTGATTATCATATGTCTTGGTGCTATGGTTTGTGTCTGCATGTCACTCCAAAGCTTCATGTGGTCATTGGGGCAGGTTTCTAGAATTTGTGATTGATTCATTGTCCAATGCTGGGATTATGAATATGAGTGCTACATCCACCCTCAGGTGGGTAGCGTACATACATTATTACAGAAAGAAAGAGTCTTCTTTCATGATTCTCATCCACATGACTCTGGTTTTAGGTATATGTAGAATGCAAGAGTTCTGAGGTTAAAAAAGCTTCCACACTGATTTCAGAAGGCCTGGAAGACCAGCTAGTGTGCCTCTGAGAGGGCAGAGTATGAAGCTGTGACTGCGAAGCCAAAGGTGCGGTGGAGACCCCAGGAGTGTGGAAAAGCCAGGAATGTGAATCATCTAAAGAAAGCTGCAAGAATTAAGCAGAATGGGACTATGAGAGAAGCCTTGAGCTACAACCACCTGAAGTGCCATAGGGGTGGAGTCACACAAGCCTTTTGGAGCTCATAATTTACCACAGACTGCTTTGGATGTCCCACATGGGACCACAGGACTTAATGTTTGCCTTGCTGAATTTGGACTTGCTTTGTTCCCATACCCCTGTTTGTGCCTTTTGGAATGGTAATGTTTATTTTGTGCCATGAAATGTTGGAAGTGTTTATCTTTCTTTTCATTTGTGAAAGGACTCACAATGAAGAGTCTGTCTTACATCTTGGAGGAGACTTGGGACTGACTTTTCAGCAATGCTGGAACCACTAGTATTTTGGCAACTCTTAGAGATGGACTAAATGCCTTTTGCATAAAGGACGTTCATGGGTCTTTGGGAGACAAGGGGTGGAATGTTATAATTTGTGCCTGGATGTCTCCCCAAAGCCTCATGCAGTCATGGAGGTGTGCTTTTCAGAGGTGGCTGAATCTAGAAGTTGGGATTGATTGATTGTATTGTACTGGGATTATAGGTATGAGTGCTATGCCTATCCTAGGAGATGGGTAGCCTACACAATCTGTGAGGGACAGAAAATGTCTTCTCTGGTGCTCCTCCCTTTTGCTCTTGTTGCTTTTGCTGTTTTCTACCACCATAAATGGTTGCCCTCAATTTTGGGTGCTGGATATTTTGTCTTAGCAATGAGAGAAAAGTAACCAGGACACTTGGTGTAATTTTATTTTGGTCATGGCTGTTTGGAATTCTATATGCTCCATTTATTTGTATGTCAAATTCTTTATCCATTCTTGGGAAGTTTTCTGCCATTATTTCTGTAGAGATTTTTTAAATGTCATTTGTGGTGCCACCAGCTTTCACATTGAACCCAATCAAACTTATGTTACTGTTCTTTGTTTCATCTTGTAGCTGTTAGATTGGTTTTTCATGATATCTTGCTATTTTTAAGATAGCTTTCTTTTCATGATCACTAGCTGCAATTTTGTCTTTAAGATCTGATAGTCTATCCTCTCTTATTTCAATCCATTGCATATACTTTTAATGGAGGCTTTAATCTCTTGGATTTCTGTTTGACTGTTTCATGGATTCCATTTCCTTCCTACATTGGGCATTTTTTGTTCCTATCATTTTTCTAAGCTCATCTACTCTTTTATTTGTGTCTTCTCTAATATCTTTGATTTTAAGCATCATTTGTTTTTATACCTGAGAGATTATTTTCTCTGTAACCTTTTTCACTTGTTTTTTCCACTTCTGCTTCTATTATTTCAGAAAGTTTCAATGTTTGACTTCCAATTTCATCTATCTCATTGTGTTCTGGGCTTGTCCTGGGTGGCCTGGGGGGTCTGCGGTTGCATTTTGCTTCTGCGTATTGTTATCTTCTATTTTCTCTTTTTTATTTTAATTTGTTTTCTGAGTTGATGCTTATTGATTTCTTATGATAGATTTCTTATGATAGGTAGCTTTATCACTAGTATTGAGGCTTCCCTAGGAGATGTTCATTCTTCAGGGATGTCCTCTAGATGTAGGTGGTTCTTTATAGCTATCCCAAGAACCAACCTTCCCAATTTGTTAAGGATGAAAACTTACTATTGGCTCAGCACCCAAACCTTTGGTACTGGGCTCTGGTGGTGATTATGACCCCATACAATCAGAGTGTTATCATTCAAGGGGGAAAAACTAATTATAACATGTATGATATGCTGGTTAAAGTAGTGCAGTTAGTAATAACAATAGTTTCTAGTACAGCTTAACTACTGACAAACTATGGTACCACAGGATCAAGCTCTGAAGTTATAGAAAAAAATCAAAGATATACCATATACTTTTATGCAGTGATTTTCCCCTTGGTGGAATGATTTTACCCTTATGTGGGGGGGATTTAAAATGGATAGGGGATAATATTAAGTGATAAATGAGGTCAAATATAATAGAGTCAATGCTGGGGATCAAAGGATGATCTCCTGGGTTTTGGGAAACTGAGGACACAGGAGGGAAAGAATATTCCTCTTCAGAGTTCCCCCTGCTTCCAGAATAAAATTCCAATTTAAAAATGTTCAGTACAGAAGGTACTCTAGAGTCTGTTTCCAAGATCACATTTTCTGCCACTCATTCTCTCCTGACAGACCTCTATAACATAGAAACATGACTACATGACTCCAAAAGTGCATAAATCTCTAGTAACTGATGCCAAAGATTTCAAAGTGTAGGAAATGCCAGACAAAAAATTCAAAAGAATGATTTTTAAAATGATCAGGAAATCCAAATAGGATACACATAAACAGCTGAATAATTAAAGAAGACAATGCAGGATATGATAGAGATTCTGAAAAAGAACTTTAAAAAATTCCAGAAATGAAAGTTCAGTAAGTCAAAAACCTCAGTTGTTAGCCTCACCAATAGACTAGCTCAAGCAGAAGAAAGACTAGTTGGCTTTGAAAACCAAGCTGATGATTTATTACATTCAAATGTTAACAAAGGAATAAAAGAAATTATGATCAGAACATAAAAGACCTATAGGAGAGACCAAGGCAATGAATAATCAATTTAGACAAAGAAGTTGTGGTGCAAGATAAAGAGTTAGAAAAGCTATTCAATGAAATAATATCAGAAAATTCTCAAGTCTTGGGGATGATATGAACATCTAGATACAACAGTCATTTAGGACCTCAAAGGGACATTATCCAAAAAAAAAAAAAAAAACCTCTTCATGATATATTACAGTTAAACTGCTCAAATAAGAGACAAAGAAAAAGATACAGTTGCAAAAGAAAAGTTCTAAATCGCTTATAAAGTCAAACCATCAAAATATCAGCATATTTCCCAGCAGAAATTCTAAAGGCAAAAGGACATAGAATGATGTATTTGAAGCACAGAAAGAAAATAACTGCCAGCCTAGATCACTATATTTAGCAGAGTTATCCTTCATAATCAAAGGACAAATAAAAAACTTCTAAGAAAAGCATAAAAAGAGAAATTCATAACCACTAAGCCTGTATTGCAGAAGATACTTAAGGGAATCCTATATACCAGAAGAAGGGGAAAGATACACACAATCATGAAATTAAGAGAAAAATAAATTACTCTGGAAGAGTAGATAAGGAAATAAAAATTAGGAAAGAATAAAATGTGATAAATATAGCAAACTGTCAAGCTTCTAAGATGAATAAGGGAAAAACAAACATAGATTATTAGAAACAACTAGAAGAAAATAACAAAATGATGAAAATTAGCACACACCTATCACATAATAACCTTGAATATATATTGTCTTAATTCTTTAGTAAATAGTTGCATGTTGGCCTTTTGGATTAAAAACCCAAGGTCCAGCAGTTTGCTACTGCAAGAAACTTACTTTGCTAGCAAAGACATACATAGATTAAAAGTGAAAAGATTGAAAATGATATTCCAATCAAATGGAATATGAAAGCAACAGGAAAGGCTACATTCATATCTGACATATAGACTTCAAGCTAAAATCAGAAGGTTACCATATATTGACAAAGGGAACAATCCATTAAGGGGATATAGCAAGTGTCAGAAAATGTCAGAGCACTCAATTTTATAAAACAAAGTCCATTGGACATAAAATGAGAGCTAGGTTCTAATGCAATTATAGTTGGTGAACTTGATAGTCTACTGGTCAATAGATCATCCAGACAAAAAACCAATCAGCCTTAGAGTTAAATTAACTGTAGATCAAATGAATTTAACAGCTATCCAAGGCATACTTCATCCAACAGTAGAAGAATACACCTTCTTTTTAGTACATAGTGTTGGGAGCCGTTGAAGCTGGAAATTGACTTAGGGCATGATCCAGACATGATCATTCCAAGAACAAAGAGAGCCGAAGGCAAGTCACGTAAAGATGCTACTTCAGCCTAGAAAACGCCTAGCCCCAAGACAATCTAAAACAGTGGGTTGCTAAGACAACAGGGTGTCATGTGACATTAGGTTGCTAAAAGGTATAAATAAATGCCCCTGCATTGAGGGGCCAGTTTCTTTCCTCCCATCAGGAGGATAAGGGCTCTACCTGACTCCAGCTTTGTCTCTTTATTTTTTGTATCTTTTCGTGGTCTTTTACCCCAAGAACCTCAGGAGCCACATGGGTCGCGGCAACATAGAACTTTTTTAAAAAACTGAATCATGTTTCAGGCCATAAGTAAAGGATTTTTGTTTGTTTGTTTTTGTACTGGGAATAAAACTCAGGACCTCTCACTTTCCAGGCAGGCACTGTGCCACTGACCTATAACCCTGGCCCCATAAGTAAAGTTTTAACAAATACAAAAATGTTTCTTGCCACTTATGATATCATAATGGAAAGAAACTAGAAATCAGCTTTAAAAAAAACTACATAAACTATACAAACACATAGAAATTAAACAACATACATTTTAAAAAGTAAGTCATTAAAGAAATCAGGGTGGAAATTTAAAAACAAAAACACAATCTATTAGAACCTATGGCACATGATTAAAGTATTTATAGGAGGAGGGTTTATAGTTCTGAATGACAGCATCAGAAAAAAGAGATCTGAAGTAAATAACCTAAGGATGTATCTTGAGGCCTTAGAAAAGCAAGAACAAACCAAACTTCAAATCAGTAAAAGGAAAAAAAAATAAAGATCAGAACTGAAATTTAAAAAAAAAGTAGAGATGAAGAGATAGGTTAATGAAATAAAGAGTTGGTTCTTTGAAAAGATAAACAACACTGACAAGCCCTTAGCCAAACTAAACAAAATAAAGAGAAAGAATATCCAAATTAATAAAGCACAGAGATTAAAAAGGGGATATTATAATAGATGTCACTGAAATTCACAGGATCATTGGGGAATATTTTGAAAAATTATATACCAAAAAATTAGAAAAGGTAGAGAAACTGGAAAATTTCTCAGACACATATTACCAAGCAAAATTGAACCAAGAGGACATTAAAAACTAAGCAGGTGTATCAGGTAATATGCTATGTACCCCCAAGTCCTCATATACTTTGGATGGGACTGAGTTATTGGTTTGCTATTGGTTTGCTGTCTAGCAATGTGAGTGCTGTGCCCACCCAGGGGCGGAGCCGACATACAGTGTAAGGGAAGGCGGGTCTTCCTCTTGTTCACTTCCGCTTCCACACCTCTCTCTCTCTCGCTCACCAGCACGCCTTGCTGCTCGAGGCTGCCATGAAAGGCAGCCCTGCCCTACCATGCTGACTTGGAGCCAACTAATGGACTGAAACACCCAAAAAACTGTAAGAATAAACCTTTCCTTCCCTAATTTTGGGCATCAGGTATTTTGTCTCAGCAATGAGTAAGAAGTAACCAAGACAGAATTTGGTACCAGAGGAGTGGGGTTGTTGCTGTGACTATTCCTGACCATGTGGTTCGAGAGCCTTTGGAAGTGGCTTGTGGGGAAAGTTTGGAAAGGTTCAGAGATGTCATCTACTTGCATAGAGCTGGAATGGCTTATGCTGTTTTGTATGGGAGATTCTGGTCAGAGCTCAGGAGACCAGAAGGCTGATAGAAAGCCTGCCAGTAAAGATCAGGCTCGGGAGATTTCTACTGGGAAGAAGAACGACATTGGGTGTTGGACTCCACACAATGTGTGTTACAGCTTGGCAGAAAGTTTGTCTGCATTCTGCCCGTGCCCAGAGACTTTGTCTGAGACTGAAATTAAGGGCAAAGGATTAATTAGTTTACAGAGAGAAATTATGAGACAGCCAAACGTTGAAATGGTGGCCTAGCTTTGGTTGGGGGCTCTTAGCCAGATTTATGTTGTAGATAAAGAGCAAGAAGCCTGGCATGGTGATTTAAAACCTTGTGAGTTTGGCCAGGAAGCTGTGGACTTTAAAGATGGAGATGAGACCTTGATTGCTGAGAAGGAACAAAAGAATAAAAAAGATGGCCTGGGGGCATCCTGGGAAGCAGCGAGACTCCACCTTTTGCAGCCTCAGGGCTTCAAAAGTGAAAGAGTTTGCTCTGAGGAAAAAGCCACAGAGTGCCCTGTCCCGGAGTGGCGACAAAAAGCCACAGAGTACCTTGTCCCAGAGTGGCAACAGAGGCCACACCATGTCCCAGAATGGAGGCGGCCACACCAGGTTCCAGAATGGCGGTGGCATAGAGAAACTGTTCCTCACGATCAGGTTCAGAGAGCTCAGCAATCCAGGCAGCCAACCCCTACAGCCAAGAGAGAGGAAAGCCTGCCTGCAGTGGACCTTGGTGGCATCCACGTGACACTGGTTTTAAGTACAAGAAAAGGCTAAGGCAGCTTCTGCCTCACCTGCAGAGAGCAATGTGTAAAGATGTAAGGGTGAAGCCAAGGAACGTGGACCATCCAAGGAAAGCTATAGAAGGTGCCGCAGGGGCGGAGTCACTCAAGCCTGTTGGAGCTTGTAACCAGATTACTTCAGATGCTGAGCAGAGAACTCCAGGACTTAATGTTTGCCCTGCTGGATTTTGGACTTGCTTTGGTTCCAATGCTTTGTATTCCCCTATTTGTAACTTTTGGAATGGTAATGTTTATCTTGTGCCTTTATATGTTGGAAGTGCTTAACCTGGTGTATAGGATATGGTATGTACCCCCAAGTCCTCATACTTTTGATGGGGCTGAGTCTGATGCTTGTGATCAGTTTGTTGTCTAGCACCAGGATTAATGACGTGACTGCTACACCCGCCCAGGGGTGGAGCTGAGATACAGTATAAGGGAAGGCGGGTCTTCCTCTTGCTTGCTTCCCAGCTTCTGCCCTCTCTCTCGCCAGTGTGGATTGTGGCTTGCAGCTTGCAGCTGCCATGAACTGTAGCCCCGTCATCCCATGCTGCCTTGGAGCCCACTTTATGGACTGAAACTCCCAAGAAACTGTAAGAATAAACCTTTCCTTCCCTAACTTCGGGCGTCAGGTATTTTGTCTCGGCAATGAGCAAAAAGTAACCAAGACACCTGGTTTTCATTTGTACAGGAGATTACAGATAAGAGTTTGCCATAGATCTTGAAGGAGATTTGGGACTTGGACTTTGCAACAGTGCTGAAACTGTTAGGACTTTGCAACTCTTAAAGATAGACTAAATGTCTTTTGTAGTAAGGATATAAATGAGTCCTTGGGGGTCCAGGGGTGGAATGTATTGGGTGATATGCTATGTACTCCCAAGTCCTCATGTACTTTTGATGGGGCTGAGTCTGACGCTTGTGATCAGTTTGTTGTCTAGTGCCAGGATTAATGACATGACTGTTACACCCCTCCAGGGGTGGAGCGGAGATACAGTGTAAGGGAAGGTGGGTCTTCCTCTTGCACTTCCGTGCTTCTGCTCTCTCTCTCTCTCACCAGCGTGCCTTGCTGCTTGTGGCTGCCATGAAAGGCAGCCCTGCCCCGCCATGCTGCATTGGAGCCAACTTAAGTATGGACTGAAACTCTTGAGAAACTGTAAGAATAAACCTTTCCTTTCCTAATTTTGGGCATCAGGTATTTTGTCTTGGCAGCGAGTAAAAAGCAACCAAGACAACTAATAATGAACTCACTGAGAAAGAA
>RJWM01010343.1:0-64093 GCA_004363535.1 Dasyprocta punctata
GTCAGGGAAGAGGACATAAAAGGAATTTCTATGCACATGTACCAACTCCTGTGATGAATGTGATCATTATGTACTGCAAACATATTCCAGTAATATAAAAATTAACAAGGAGATACAATAATAGAAATGTACTTTTCAGCATCTCCATAGACAAGCTTTTATTTATTTGTTTATTTATTTGTTTGGTCTTCTTGCTGTCACTGTCACAACAGAATGATTAGCTCTATTGTCAGGCTCTAGCATTCCCGTATGTGTTAGGAGAGAACACTGTCCAAATCGCTTATGTATGGGAACAAACACTAACTTTATAATATATATGTTAAATATCTTGCACCATGCATTGAGAAATGTGTCATTGTACATCACAATTAGATCACTGCCTGTTCCTAAAGAACAATGCAAAATGACTGTTTAGCAGAAATAAGGTCAAGGCTGAGATTCATCATGTTGTGGAACTAGCAGGCCCTGAAAGCTAGGGCAGGAACAAACTCCACTAATGATCTTGCTGATGGGTTCTTGTGCACCTGGTAGCAAGTCCAGGTGTGGCTACTACTCAGACTGTGTCCACTTGAATAGATTAAGGGCCACTTAGACTAGTAAAGCATACCTCTGTTCGTGTCTGTGGATGATCGACATGGATGCCAGCGAACAGAGTGGGGGAGACCCTCCCCAGACGTGGGGAGCACCCATTTACATGCTTGTAGTCTGGACCAAAAGCCAAGAAAGAAGTGCGCTCACTTTGATGCAGCTTTAGTCTTTGCCACAGCCTTTGCATTCGTATCTTCAGTTTCGTCAGTTTTCCCATACAGACTCCTACGTGTGACCCATCCTACAGGAAGCTTACAGGCCTTGACTTTGGACTGGGGTTGTATCCTTGTTCTGCAGCTGCTGTCAATGGCTATATAATTCTTGTTTGTTGATTTATTCCTTCAAGCCCTGGAAAACCGTTGTGCTATTTCCTCCTGACCTCTGTTTTCATTGCTGTCTCCCCTCCTCTCCCTTCCTCCTTTCCTTTCCTTTCCTTTCCTTTCCTTTCCTTTCCTTTCCTTTCCTTTCCTTTCCTTTCCTTTCCTTTCCTTTCCTTTCCTTTCCTTTCCTTTCCTTTCCTTCTTTCCTTCCCTTTCCTTTTATTTGCTTGCTTTTTCTCTCTGTTTTTTTGCCTCTAGGTAATATATTGTTTTCCCCCTTGGTTGTCTTCAATATGTTGTATTTTTTCCTTCATTTTCAAAACTTTGTGGCCTTGGTGTGATTTTCTTTGGATTTATTCCATATGAGTTTCTCTCAGGTTCTTGGACAGGTGGCTTTGTGAGTCTTTTGTTTGTTCATTTGCTTGTTTCACCAAATTTGAGGAAGTTTCAGTCATTATAAATGAATGTTTTTAAAACTATTTTTCAGCCTTACTCATTCTCCACTTCTAAAAGGCAAATGGTGTAATTTTTAGACTTTTCTTTTAGTTGTAGATGTTTCTCTCTCTGCTCATTTTTCTATTTCCTCTGTTGTCCAGTTTAAGTAATTTCTATTGTTCTCTCCTCAAATTCCCTCATGCTTTCCTCTGTCCACTCCATTATTTTTATTTCTCAGTGGATGTATTTTTTTTGGCAAGTTTCTATTTTGTTTTAAAAATTTCCACTTGTTTCTTCTTTATGTATTCTATTTCTTTAATTTTTTTGCTGAGACTTTATACTTTTGGCTGAGTATTTTTTTTATTTTTTTCCATTTGTACAGGCACATTCCTGTTTGCTTATTGAAGCAACTTAATGATTGTTTCTTTAAAATCTTTACCAGATAATTCCAACATTTGTGACATCATGATATTGACGTTGTTCTTTTTTCATTCAATTTTAGATTGTGCTTCTTAGTAAGATAGATGATTTTCAGTTGAAATCACGATGATACTACTTATGACCTGAAGTCTGTAACTAGTCTGCCTTTCTTTCTCCACACTGCAGTGTCTTCTTGGGTTTGTTTTATATACAGTAAGTAGGGCTTTTGGTGGACCTGAGCAGCAGTGATAAAGTATGTCTCTTCCATCTCCCTAGAAGTGGAAGTTCTATTTCATGTATTGTGATCTCTCTTCACAGTAGCTGCTGCTATGCTTCCTTGACTATTTAACAGTTTTGTTGTTTCGACAAATTTTGTTTTATTTATATTTTCTGCTTTATCTGCTATCAATAGAGTCACCACCGCGTTCTTCTTCTTACTCCTTATGCAAAATATTTTCTTCTTTCTTCCGTCTTTGACCAATTCGTGTGTTTGAATTCGGGGTCACCATTTGCAGTCGCATTAGGGGCGATCTTGCTCATTGCTCTTGTCTGACATGCTCTACTTATTTTTTTCTTTTATGGAATGCTTCTTTTATTTATTTGTAACTGTAGATATGACTGAAGTTACCAAACTTGATTTGATTTTCATCTAGTTTGGTTTACAACCAGAATCGTGGAGAGAATTGAGTTTGTGAACCAAGGTACTACTGAAAACCAGCATTTTGGTATTGATTTCATGAAGTCCCATCATTTTTTTGTGTTTATTTTATCTTTTGTTTCTTGGTAATAAAGCGATTTCAGTAACACTTTTCATTCTTCGTATATATTTGTATATTTTTTTCTTTTTTTCTTTCTTTTTCTTTTTCTTTTTTTTTTTTTTTTTTTTTTTTTTTTTTTTTTTTTTTTTTTTTTTTTTTTTTTTTTTTTTTTTTTTTTTTGAGGCAGTCACACTATGTTCTTTATGTAGTTTAGGCTAGTCTTGAACTGGCTATGTAGCCTAGGCTGACCTTGAACTCATGACAATCCTCCTACCTCAGCCTCTCAAGTGCTGGAATTACAGGTGTGCTTGTATCTACTCTTTGCATTCTGTTTATTTGTTTTTAGAGACAGGGTCTCACTATGTAGTTAAGGCTGGTCTTGAACTCTTGCTTGTGGTGATCCTCCTGCCTCAGCCTCAGCCTACCTAGTGCTCTGATTACAAGTGTGTGCCACCACACCCAACCACAACCACAATATCCATTCTCATCACAGTCTCCGTAGAATTTCTCTTTGCTGTTTTATTTTTAAACATCTCCTGTTTACCCTCATCTTTTGATTGCAGGAGGCACATCCAGTGACTGACTCGGGTCATGTAGATTAGTGTGAGTGCACTCTCTGTTGTTTGCACAATGAGAAAATTGTTTAGCGACGCCTTTCTTGGAACATGTCTCTGTCGCTGAGTGGTGCCTGACTGTGCAGTGCAAGTTTCAAGATAAAGGAAGAGAAAGTCACAAGGGAAGCTTTAGGAATGGACTTCTCAACAGGAACCTCTTGGGTCAATTAGTTGATAGAATGCCCATTCCATTCCATGCTTCTTTTCACTTTTAGTAGAAAGGTGTTTGCAGTTCCTGACATTTCACAGATATGCCAAAAAGATTAGTTACAATAATTTCTCCCACAGCTGGGATTATCTATATATAACATATTTCTAGATCATCATATGCATCCCAGCTAATGCCACTTGTTCTGGGATATGAAGAGTCAATTTATTAGATGACCACAAATAATGAAGGACACACAGAGGAGTATGAATTTGCATCTATACCCGAGCTTCTGGATGAGAATTCTATCTTTAGTAACTAAGAAGATGAATGAGGAAAAGTATGATAGATACAAATAGCAGGGTTCATTACACAATAAGAGGATATTATCAGACATATGATGAAGATAAATTCTACTGCATGTCAGGGGCATCATGTTATTACCTCTAATCTATCATCTTGTTAATGTTATTTCTATGGAAACATTAAAAGAAATTAACCTACTAAAACCTGAAAACAGATTCGACAGCTATGTGTAACAAAAGAAAAATATTAACATTTTCTTGAAATAGTTGCCATTTTTTGGCAAGTCATATTAATGATGGGAAGCAAGTGTTTATTTAGTCTAATAATGCAGATAAGTAAGTCCTTGTATGTAAGGATTTTTTCATTGTTCTTGTTATGCAACAATGTTATATATTTATACCAGTATATTAATTCATGAGGAAATTTTAATTTAATGTTCTCTTATTCCAGAAGATGCAATTCAACCCATTATAAAGAGATTTC
This sequence comes from Dasyprocta punctata, assembly GCA_004363535.1. NCBI lineage: Eukaryota > Metazoa > Chordata > Mammalia > Rodentia > Dasyproctidae > Dasyprocta > Dasyprocta punctata. Next base: position 4,073 of record RJWM01010343.1, read on the forward strand.
CATGTCTTTATTAATTTGTGTAAGTGTATTATAATTACTTCTTCAGTTCAAGTAGGCTTTAAAATTCAAATGACATACAATGATTAATGCATTTGGTGGGATTTTTTTTTCAACTTGGATGTAGAATAGCTTCATCTGGTTATGTAAACAAGCCTCCTCCCACCCCCACTCTGGGATCCCTCCTGCGTGTAAGTGTACATGAGGTGTGGATGGGTGGGGCACTGATACTTTCCACTTTAATGAGCAATGATAATATTTGTCCCAAGAATATCCAACTTATCGTCACTTATTTTTTAAAAATAAACAATAAAGGAGATAAGTAGAGGATTTCTTTAATTGATTTCTTTTCCCTTTTCTTCTGAAATTATGGAGAAAGTGAAATTAATTATCTATGAAGTTGTAATCAGGAGAAAAAGAAAAAGATGGAGGAGATAGAATATTTGTTTTATCAATTCTGCTGGGAGTTGATCTGAGCCTGTTAATGCATCAAAACTTTCTTTATTCAACCATTATGAAATGAGGTGAAGTTCAACTTCTCTTCAAATAGGACTGTAATAAGTTTTATTCTTTGGGTCTTTGTAATGTACTTTGTGATACTCAGATGAAAGCTGTTAAGAACTATAAATGACAAGAACTAATATTGGTTTTGCATCCCTGGAGGTAAAGTAGTTGAGTTTTCTAACATAAAGAAGAAATTGTGACAGGAATAGCACAAAAAAAGCTAGACTTTTTTTTTAACACAAACTGAATTTACAACAACAGATTAAAGTCAATCAGCTTAATTATTTTGAGACTCAGCTACTATGAACAGTCATTTGACAGGACAAAGCAGCCTATCAGACTGATATTTTATGGAATTTTTAATGGAATTATGCTCTTCCTAGGAATTCCCAATTTCGCAAACTAGTCATCAACTGTATCACACAAGTTTGTGATGTCAGACATTCCTGACCAAAATTCTCTTATCCATGAAAATGTGTTCTGAAATTATTTTAAATTTAGAAATTATCACAGTGCTGTTCAGTAATGTTGAGAAGTCTTAATGATTCCTACATATGCTGTAATCACAATTATAAACTAAAACTGAAAACAGTCTGTATTTTTTGAAAATTTAAACCAATCAATCCTCTCCCTAAAAAGCATAAACAGCTTCTCTGATAACTAAGACATTGTAAAATATAAATTATTCAACAATTTTCCTAATTTTCTACTTCATTCTATGTAGGTAGGTTGGATACCTTTGATTAAAAGTCTTTGGTACAATAACAGCTTATTCAATCTCACTTTCCCTTTTTGCTTTGAAAGAATCTGACATTATCACATTGCGCACAGAAAAGGCCTTCAATGAATGTTTGCCTGCCCAGTCTTAATAACTGTGGTCACAAGTCCAAACAGTAGGCACTGGTTTGCAGTTTGGAAGGGTGAAGAGAATAGTGATATTTAAAATACATATGCAGTATATTTCTCTATACTAGTTACTGAGATAATCGCTGTTTTCAACAAGTATTCTGATTGAATAAGAGAGGATTAATGTTCTAATTTAGTCTTTGACATTAAAAATATCAGCATTTAGTTAAATATCATTCCTCTGAAATTTTTATTTTCATCTAAAAAATGAGAAGACTTTTAAGTCATCTATAGGGTTATTTCCAAACTTCTTATTTCCTTTGCAAGCAACATTTCTCTCCACTCTATTATTGTTCTTTTATAGTCTTGATAGCAATCCATGACTTTTCCCGTGTCTGTATTGAACCCTGCTTTTCCCTAATGGTGCTAATATTTTCCAAAGTAAGCACATAACTCAGTAAACATTTGGACAAAGTACTGAATATGTTGGTTCGAATAAGTGTCTCCCAATGGCCCATTTGTTAAAACCTCGCTCTTAGACCATGACACTACTAAACGGTAGAACCTTTAAGGCGCGGGACCTCCTAACAGATTTTGGGTGCCTTGGGTCCCGCCCTGGAAGGCGATCTGGGACTCTCATCTCTTCCTCTCTCTTTGTTTCCCAGCCGCCATGAGGGAAGCAGCTTGCTTCATCTTGTTCTGGGCACCTCGATGTGTTACCTTCCCACAAATGCAGAAGTAGCAGGGCTGGTCGGTCAGGGATTATGAAATGAGTCAAGATAAACCTTTTCCCCTAAGTTGATTATCTTCTGTTTTGTGACAGTAATGGAAGGAAGATTAATACACTCTCTTAGGAAAGAGTGGAAACCACACTCCGTCATCTAAGAACCCTACCCGCACTGTAACTCCTCCTCTTTAGTTCCCTCCTATGATTTTGTCAGCGGTAGTGAGTGGTGTCTTTTCATGACATTTCATTGTCACAACATAGGTACAATATCAGCACGGAGGAAATCATGCCTTTGAGTCTTTGGAAAATTGAGTAAAAGTACCTTGACCTCATAGACATATTTTTAAAAACTGCAAAATGTCGGAGTAGTATTATTTATCTCATTGATAATTTATCTCACTGTTCTTAAGGGATGCAGCACTGGTGGACGGTTGAGGACCTAGAAGCTCACTGCAGAGCTGCCGTGGGAGGCTGATGAAAGGCTGAAGAAACGAGAACAACATCCACGGGCAACGGTGACAAGAAGAACTTTCCCAGAAACAGAACATTTTCTCCTTCTTTCCCCTTGTCCTATGCCCAGGCTAGAAGCCTATTGATTGGTGCCACCCACTTCCGGGGCGGGTCTTCGTCTCAGTTTGCCTGTCTACATGTCAATCATCCACTGACACTCCCAGAGCTTTGATAATCCGGTAAAGAGTTCTTGTTTAAAGTGACAGACCACAAATAACAATCACAAGCTCACATTAAGTTTTATTGTTATTTTCATAGCAAGTAGATTTATTAAGATTGCTATCCTTTCTCAGTATCACTTTCTATAATAAACTAGACAGTGTAGCGAAAACAAAAATGCTTGCCTGTCAAAATAGGGAATATAAGTAAAAATTCTCTATCTGGGAAAATTCCTTCACACCACACTCAATGCACGAAAGCATTCATTTATGTAGTTCGATGTAGCTTCTTTGCCAGAGTTCTTCTACCTTGGATTTGACTTTTCATTTCAACCGGTTCCCCAAAGCAAGTTCTGATGAAGCAGTCATTTAGCGTTGACCGGCAGGAGCCAGTCTTGAATAGAGATTCGTGGAGTGTTGCCTCTGATGAGAATTCTTTCTTCCGTGCAGTTGCGCATTACGAATAATCTGAGCACTGCTAGATCACAGATCACTCCCTTACTCGGACCACCTCAGACCGTTTTCCAGGGTCAATTTCACATTGCACATTAAACAAATGCGAAGTCTGATGCCACCAAATGCAAAATAAACTGCATCCTGGGAACAAAGCCCGGGATTCACGGAGAAGAGGTGCATGTCCTGAAGTCACAATGCTGGCTTGTTGTCTAGGGCCTGGGCTACATCACATGGCGGCGCAGCCAGCCTCACTTGCAGTGATCCAGGAAGTTGGAAAGAAAGACATAATCTTCTCTTCAGGCCAACAAAGCTGTAATAAGCTAGTCTTTCATTAAGTGAATTCCTAAATGTTGACCAAATTCTTTTAGACAGAGGCAGTGAATGGCTCATGAGGCATGTGATGCACTTGCTATTACATGGACACTGCTAAAAAATCCTCGAGGCTGATTTTCCCAGAGTGTTCAAATGCTGCGGGTGGGGGCTGGGGAAAGACTTGTCTTCAGTGGTTTCTTTCATGTCCCAAGAAGGACGGTCATGTGTTTTAGTTTAGCTGATACATTCCAATAAAATGATTTTCAAAGACAAAGGACAAATAATAGGCGTTTTACATATGGTGGCTGTGGAAGTCACATGGAGCTAATTTTCTCATACACAATATATTTGTTATTCCACAAGCTGGTTATAATTCACTTAAGATCCCTTTTTATTCAATTTTGCCTCATAAACTAATGAAATGGCCCAATGAAGTCTTTATGGTCAGTATAATTTGGGTGAGTGAGTTAGCCTACATTTCCTTTAGGATATTAATGATGTATCATTACCCTCCCAGCAATTTCCCTCTCAAGAAACTCAAGGAAGAGAAAGCACCTCAAGTCTGGGTAGCACAGTTATCTATGCATTTTAAATCAGTCTCAACATCAAGATTTTCGTGAAAAGAAATTAGCTTTAGTTTACTTTCCTTGTGTACAAATATAAAGATTAGCAAATGATTTTTCTTTAATTCTCACAGTTGCCAATGGCAGGTATCAATTTAAAAAATACTTAGAGAATATGAAGTGTGTTTAAAATTCTTTTATTAACAGTTCTTTTCATTGATTGATACTGTATATTGAAATAATTCTTTTTTTAGATTAATGGAAGTGATGCATGGGAGGCGTTATGAGTTCAGGAATATGCATTAGATATAAGACATCTCTACTGAAGAAAATGAGTTGGGAGTTTAAATGATGATAGGTATTGGGAAATAAAATCACACTGCTTTTTATGCAGAAATTGTCTTCTTGCAAAAAGGCAGAATAGTTTGAGTCTTTCTGTTTCATTTTATTTTCCAATTGCTAATTCCACAAAATCTTATGGTGGCTTTAAAAATCACTTTCTTTGGATCCGTTATATTCCATCTCCCAGTGTAGGGTAGGTTCTCTCTCTCCTGGAGGTGACTTAACAATTCTCTAGTGTGAAGATGTGACCAAAGGTCAAATGATGAAGTCAGGTATTTATCCAGTCACATGGAAATGCGGTTGAGGGATGTAACGTATTACGCTCACAGATGTATTAAAAGGCAGAATGGGCTCTTCAGCAGGGCAGGAAATGCAGCCCAATTAGGCAGAATCAAAATGCACAATGCCAGCCTTATTAAGGTCCAGGGATCCCAGAGCAAGGAGAGGGTCTCTGTCCTTTCTGCAGCACAAAGGATTGGGTTTGTGACCTTAGTTAAGCAAATGAGCTACATGGCCTATTGAAAAGTTGGCCTGTGTGTGACTTATTATGACTCCTGGGATTTACAGCCTCTGTGTTTGGGGTAGAGTGTTCCCTGGAGAGAGGCATTTAGTGACTCCCTATCCCGTAAACATCACATCATTTAAAAAGATGAGTGTGTGCAACAGCAAATATTGTGACACCATTGAAGAAATTTTACCATTTTTTTTGTTTCTGAACTCATGATAATTAATAGTTGACTTCAGGACTATAGGATCATGTGGGGGAAAAGTAAATATTTTAAATTTTGATTTACTATAAAATTTGCCTAGTTTTGATGATTTCTGTTTATGTAGCTATACTCTTAACATGCACATTACCCATACAATTTGCCAGGTACTATTAATAATACATTTTATTATGTACCAGTTTGTAAAGAGATGTTTTAAATTAGCAAGATTAGTACTATTGGGAACCCCTTTTTGTCCTCGTCACAGTCCAGGAAGGTTTATAATTATAATCCCAAGGAGATGTTATTGGAATTTTAATCAGCTAATTTTAATCTATCACTTTTAGTGCAACCCACGGTGAGAAGAAAGACACTGAGACATATGTACAGTTGTGGGGAGTCAAGGGGTCCTAAATTTAGGAAAGATAGTGGTTTGCTGGAACAAAGGCCTTGTTCAAAGTTCAACCCATGTTTTATTAACTTTTTATTAGGGGAGTGGATTGGGGATGAGAGACAGAGTGGCAGGAAATATGTAACTGTTGAGACTATTGACTACCGTGAGCTGGGCTATGCAGGAGGTCTGAGATCACCTCTGCGATAAGCAGAGGGCAAGAAATGGGGAGAGGGCAATCTGCATAACACAACTGAGGTAGTGTCTAGTAATTTTGGGGTTGGTGCTTTAGTTCTGATGTATAATCTTTTTTGCCCTGGGAAGTCATAGCCTCTTTTTTGAGGCTTGGTCCCAGCCGACAGTGTGGAGCACTGCTCTCTATCTCGCCTGGCTAGACCACGTATTTGGGGAGTCACTGAGTGGGGTAACACTGACCTGTCCCTTTGATTTAGAAATTGCACATTGGCTCCTCAGCCAGCCTGATTTATATTGCTTAAAGCCAATTGAAAAGACAAAGAAATAGCCTAGCCAGTTCTGTGCATATCAATACACGGAGATAGCGCTAAGTTTATCTAAAATGGGAACAGTTGTTTTCTTTCTAAGAAGAGTCATCTCTGTGGTTCCTTACATAATAAACCATATGAAACCTTCTAAGTTAGTGAGACACCAGAAGAAAAATAAAAGAGTAATCACATTCCTTTCTTCCCTGTTTGCTGGCAATTTCTCTCTCTCTCTCTCTCTGTCTCTCTCTCTCTGTCTCTCTCTCTCTTTCTCTCTCTCCTTCCCTCCCTTCCTCTTCTCATTCAGTTCCCCACTCTTCAAAGGCTTCCACTTTTTAAGATGAACAGTGCTTCTTAGATAAGTAGAAAGGAATTTGGGGAGCACAGTCCTCTGTCCAAAAGACAGGTAGAGGAGTACCTCTGCTAGTAACTAGCTCTGTAACCTTTGAAAGTCTCAACTCTTAAGTTAATTTCTCCATCTGCGAGATGAGTTTCGGACTAAATTATGTTTAATGTTCTTCTCTGCTCTGAATTTCTGCAATATTTACATGTTGTAGCTTAAGAATTGTACCTTGTCATACTTTAACATCACATGGAATCTGCAGGAATCAGTGAAGAGTGAAGAAGGCTGTCATGTAGAGGGTAGGTTTACTATACAGACAGTCAAAGCAGGATTTGATTCCACAACCAATCTAAAGAGCTATGAGATCACTAATTAAACCCTTGTTGATACAGTTTGCATGATTTATAATATGTGCCCCAAATGATGTTGAATGATGCAATATATCTTACTGAGTGAAACAACTGATTTTCTTTGTCTAATGAATAGGAGATGCTATTAGTAATCTTGTTTATTTCAGAATCTTTCTCGTTTGTTTTTCACTAGCTTTCACAACCATCAATCTGTAACAATAGCTAGGAGAATTTTTTTAATACACAACAATAGGTGAAGATTAAAACTATCTCAATCATAAAGTTAAAGCATCTGTCTTACTCATCATGGGTCAAAATCGCAGTGTACACAGAAAGGTGTCTGAAACTTAATTTGGACAGGCATGTGTATGTGTGTGTGTGTGTGTTTCCAATACACAAACAAGATGATCCTATCTCTACTAGGTATAGTGGTCAGTGTTTTCAATCTTAGTAAAGACCTTTAAAATTCCCACATACTCCAAGACAATAAGATATATTTTGGGAGGTCAGAATGTCTGAAGTCTAGTACTGGGTTTTCATGTATTTCCATATAAACTAAAATAAATTACCTAATACTTTGTTTGTTGGTTTGCATGATGAAACTGAAATAGGAAAATGTACATGAAATTATTTTGAAAAATAAGAACCTATGACATAAATACAAGGCATCGTATTGGAATATAAATTGATATGCATCAAGCTAATGAAATTATGCTAGAATGAGTGCTTCTAATTAGAACAAATTATTTTATTTCCAAGAATATTTTATTTATCTTTTCTTCAGTCTCCTTAGATCACTAAAGAGAAAGATGTAGCCATACTCCACCCCTGTTGCAAGATTATATTCATGCTATTTTATTTAAACTGTTATTGGAATCACAGGAGAGTATGCAACTGTTCCATTTAGATTTGATCAAATGCTTCATTTTTATGTTGGACCCCTAAGAGTACATACATCTCAGACTTCCAGGAAAAGGAGAATTTATGCCTTTACCCTAGTACAGCCAGAGTCAGTTGGATAAAGTGAATTTTGTCCATTCTGATACCAACAGTCAGTTACCTTGTGATAGTATCTGGCACATTTAGTCTTAGGTAGTTTAGTCTTTGACACATGTTGCTCGCGTTATGCTTTCTTGTAGCAGTACTAAAATTGGTTAGTTTAAAAAAATATTATTAATCATCAGGGAGACTGCTTTCTTAGCAGAAACTATTCTGGAACAAAACAAATTTTGCTGTTTGGCAAGACCAGGGGGGAAAATCTAGGTTTGGTACTACTGTGAAATTGTGAAAGATTATGTGGTTATACTTTGAAGATTTATGAAAGACTTTGTGAAGAAGTGAAACAATTTTTATGCTGAAAATTACCCTTTCCTGCAAATAGATGCTCTTTTGTGTTGACTTATTTTGTAGGATAAAGAGACATTTTTGCCAAATTCATGAAAAGATATCTAATGTCAGGGATGTAAAAGTAAATGCATTGCAGGTGCGAAGAAATACATATATATATTTCTTAGATATACCCATATGTCTACATCTATATATCTATATCTATAACTGTATCTATATCTGTATCCTGTGTTTACTGATTTGAATTGTGTAGAATTATGTATTGTTAAGTGTTTCCCATGTTATGTAGAGAAGAATTCTGAGAAATTCCATTTTTTTCTGTTTTTAATTACTTGGCACATTTTTCAATGTGTCAAACTACTTCTGTGGAAGTTCTGAGAAGCTTTATGAATTCCATACTACTTCTGGGAAGCTATATGAATTCTTCCAAGCTAAATAGCGTATGAAATTCTCCCATTTCTTTAGAATTGTCTGAATGCTATTATACACCTAATCAATGTTAAGTAATGCTTTATTTGATTAATGAAAATGTGCTAATTGTCATTCTCTTGGTTTCAGTGAGGTCAAATTTGACTTGAATCCCTAACTGACTTACATTAAGGGTTGAGTGTATCTCACTTTATATAGAAATCATGGATTTCTCTGTCTCAATCATATTCTTTATGTTGTCCTCATGCAAAAAATATCCTAGAGGTGGAAATGTGTTCCTTCACCCATACTTTAGACACCATTGTTATATCCAGTGGCTGCAACATAACCAGACTGTGATGGGCCACTCTGAAATTCTATAACTGTATTTACACTGGGTATAAGGAAGGTATTTCATGGATGAATGGGTCCAGTTTTCCTACTCCAGTGTTAAGAGACCTCTTGTCATTCTTTCAGTAGAACCCAGTTTTCAGAAATAAGGTGGCTTAAGATTAAGCTTATTTTCCCTGTAGCTTGTGATTCTTTGAGAAATTCCTTAATGTCTTTCATCCTCAAAGTCACCTATAATGTTCTCTGAGGATTAGATTAAATAATATACCAAAATATTACTGTAACAATTATACCATTTTAAGTTTGACTTTAGCAAAAAGGCCAACTTATACTACTTTAGAATATATAGTTGTTATGATGATAAAAATTCTCCCAACATTGGTAAGAATTACCAACAATGCTGTAGTAGGGCTCTAAATCAGTAAGAGTCAACTAAGGTTGAGAAGAATGCCATCTTAAGGGAATATTTAGCTGTAACTGGCTAAAATTTTCCTAAAATAATTTGAGTAGAAAAGTTCAAAACATTTTTGTGTTTTAATTAAAAATGATAGAAGTAAATCACAATGTAAAGTAGGATGTTGTTTTTATTCCACCTAACTCAGTTTAATAAAAAATTTTATGGATTCATCACTTTTTTCTATGTTCTTGAAATTCTTTAAAGTATTCTAGACAGTGTTTTATGCAATCTTTGGTATCTTTAGAAATACGACACAAATAAGATCACATTTCCCCTGCACAGGTTGCAATGATCCAGTTTAGTTCTACAATAACCACAGATTAATAGCAATTATCATTTCTTTATTCCACTTGGTCTTAAGCAATCATAGACTTTCTAAAGCCTTTTATATGGTCTCCTTACAGAAAATAAAATATAAATATAATACATACTATGTTGAAGTATATTTATATCTAAGTATGTTATATTTATAAATATAAATTGCCTTTTAATAAACCTAATCACTATCAAAATTTTACCTTAACTTAGTTGATAACATTTCAGCACATAAGTCTGCCTCTTAGAATTTAGCTACAATATTCAAAGTATTTTGATCTCGTATATAGCCTTTCTCTGCATTCTAGAGAAAAATATATAAGCTTTAATTTTTCTATCTCTTTATGCTCTTATAAGTGGTACGTATTTGAGCACAGCAACTACTTTGGTGAAGTAGTAGAAAAGTTTACAGGTTGCTAATATGATATCACTGCTTACTTTTTATTTCTTCTGAATAATAGGATCTGGGTTGACCAGAAGTTCAAAATTTAAATTATATCTCAGTTTACACAATTGCTTTTTTAAAAACACTGCCACATTTCCATTGCTTTTGGAGGAATTTTCTTTCAGATTTATTTGCACATAATATGTATGCCTTTGGAAAAATTCGAAGCCCTGAGCACATCCCTGTGTATTCCTTATTTGACCTGTGAAAGGTTTACAAAGCCTTTGTGTGTCAGAGTGTTGAGGTTTTCTATCCTGTTTCTGACCCATACATACAGTGCAGAGCAAGGAGAGAACACTGTTGGAAAATAGAAAAGTGCAGAAAATTCCAAACATTGTGGACTCATGTTTGAATTTAGCCTATCTGTCAAGAAAGGTTCATAATTTCTGGATGTACCACAGAATCTCACAGTGTATAAAAGGCCCCCTATAGGAAGAAGGTTGTCTTGCCAAGATGATACAAGGCTATAAAGAAATGTGCCAACCCATCTCTGCCAAGTTACCTAAGGGGAGCTCATCTCCTACTGAATTCGGTATGGAACCCTAATAGGTTTCAGGCTGTACCAACACTGGCTTAGTTACTCCTAAATTACTACTTCATAATGTAGTGAAACACACAATCAGGTACATGTAAGTTATAATCACAACTAACTTTGTCAGGTAAGAATTCTGTCCCTAAAAGGGTATAGGCTTCTTATGGATTTTAGCTCCAAGGCAAGATCAATTCCAGAGAAAGGGGAAAGTTGGCCAGTTTCCTTTTTGGCACTTTTCTCACCTAGAAATTTCTCTTCTTAGAGGGTGTTCATTCATTCACTGAGTGCCATTGGTTTGTTCTATATTGGATAGGAGCATCTCAAAATATCTCGTACAAAGGCTCACTTTAGGAGTGTAACCATGTATCATAAGGATTCTGTGCCATTTCTATCTCTACTGAGGTTCTTGAGTTCTTAAGGAATTATTTAGATTCCCTTCAAGTCTCAATATGTGCAAACACGCAGCAAATTTAGCAAAAAAAAAAAAATCACTAACACTTTTGGGAAATAAATTTTTGAGAAAAATAAACAATAAAAATAAGCCCTTTGCAGAGTAAAAGTGTCATGTGCCAATGTTCATAAATCTCAGATACGGCGCTCCAGTGGCAACATCAGGTAGTGTGTGGTACTTATATAAATCCCAGGTACTCGTGGAAAATTATGAGGAACAAGAAACTCTTTTTAATTTTATCCTTAGGGTCTTGTTTGTTTATTCAAGCAATATGTACATATAAAATATTAAACATAGCAAAAAGGTATCAAATATAAACACATCTGAAATATAAATGTATATATATATATGAATATAAAATCTTAACTGTGTAAGTATTTCCAGTCATAAAACTAGTATCCTTTAAGTTAAGTGATGATAGCTCAGATTCTTTGAAATCATATACCTAAAGAAATTAGTGAAAGGAATGAAGGGTCAAGGCCAGTTATTAAGTTGGAGCAATTTACATTTTTATTAACTTTGAGGGGTTAGGCAGTGTCACATGTTAACTGGATATCTATCAACTCCTCAGTGTCTGTTTTTTTCTCTATTTGCATAAGCAATTGACAGCTCATTAAGAGCTCATTAGGAGCAGAGAAGACCCTGTGATCAGAGAGAAAAAAATTGAGCAGTTCCAAGGAAGTCTTTATTTGTAAGTTTCCTCATTATCTCCTAAGAATATGAAATATATCTATGATATCCAATGATAACACTAAGTAGGCTTTATATATACCTGTTAAATATAAATAGGCAATGATACAGCCATTTATTATCTCTGCATCTTTTTGCCTTGATAAGGAAAGACATGGTGATACAATATGTATTTCCATAATTTTATCACGAAAGATAAAACTTAAAGTCTCCACATTTCCAAGCTGACTTTTTCTTCCTTTCATATATACATATATATGATACATACACATACAATACACATATGTGTATGTATTATACATTTATACCTAAATTTTAGATGGCTACATATTTGAGAAACCAAATAATCTTGTTTTTAGGAATAATCTATATGTGAAAAAATTGACTCTGCTTCTTTCTGGTAAAATATGTTCAGCATATAAATTAGTTCTTTTTTACTTGCTAATACTCTCTTGACCCTAGCAAAGTAGACAAAAATCAAATCTCCTCTGTATAAATGTTTGCCTGATACTTATAAATCTCTAGTTACCAAAAACCTATTGTAAAAGCAAAGGCAAGTGAACACTGCTGTGCTGGTTATTCTTTTGCCTTTTGTGCCGCATTTTGTAAAATGCATGAATGGAAAGCACTTTTAAGCACTCAGAGGAATCAATACAAAGGAAGCAGTGGCAACACATTTATTCCTGTTTTATTCAATTTTAGGCCCGCACTTTTGCTTGGCCAGATGTCGTTGGAGTTTCGAAGTCAAACTGTCATTCCTCTGGTTTTCTGCTGAAAGATGCTGTATTCATAAGCATTAAGAACTTGGAGCTACTGCTAGCTTTCCCTTGCATATTTGTGTTCTCTGAGAGAAGCACAGAGAAAAATTTTGCAGACCAACTTCTTTCCAATCTATATTGCTCTTATTGACTTAGGGAAAAAAAAAAAACAGTGAAAGCCGCAGTCTGTGTTTAGGTCATTCGTATGTTCCTCATTGGGATGTGTTTGAATGCCCAATTTGATCTCAATGGCACATCCTTTGTAACATAAAATAAAACATGGTGCTGAAGAAAAGTAAGGACATACACATCCAGGCCCTTTCACAGCAATTGGTACAGCTTCAGCTTTCTCTCTCTGTGTGGCAGTTTCCCTTTCCTTTCTTTCTTTCTCCTGACAAGCAGCTATTGTCCCTTTGGTGAGATCTGCAATATTACTTTGACCCCAGCCCATCAATCTGCCTCAATTGGATAATGATCTGTAATCACTTTCTTTCAGGGGAGTCTATAAATTTGCCAAGGCCCCATTCTTTTCTGAAGGACTCCTTATGTTCACTCCCATTTGTGTAAGCGCGCTCTCTTTTACAAAGCTAAATAGCCATGCACATGGTCCTTTCTGTGCGGAGGCACCGGGTGGTTTTCTGTTGATTTTCCATGCTCTGGTCTTTTAAAAGAGACTAAGCCTGACATGCAGGCACACGGTGGGGGGTGGCCCGAGCCCGGCCACATCACAGGCCGCCGCTTTTCTCATTAAGACTGACCCATCCTTAGGTCACTTTGTGCCACCCTTGTAATCAATGAGCTTAATGTTTAGGACAAAATAAAAGTTATAAGGAAAGGAGCAGGGAGGTGGAAGAGGAATGAGAAATAGTAGGAATCACAGGAAAAAAAAAATAATCCAGCCCTTCTAAATCTTAGATCCTAAGCTGAGACTTTCAGCAGTAAAGGGCAAAAAGAAGTCAGATACCATGCACGTGATTTCTCGAACAACTCCCGTTTGCTTTCCATAGAATAAAAAGATGCCTAGCTCTGCCATTTTCCCAGCAATCTTCATGCTTCCCACTAAATAGAATGAGGAGCTCTGTTACTGGCCAGGTGGTCAGAATCCAGGAGCACTGGGTGACAGAAACGTTAGAAGGATTTGGTTTAGTATTATCAGGATCCCAACAAGATTGATAAGGAGAACCAAAAGGAACAGATAAACAAAAAGAAAAATGAAACACCTAGGACATAATCAGGACTGCTTCCATATTAAAGTAAGATGTGAAGCTTGTGGTCTTCACAACTACAACAGGGAAGGAACGTCTCTATGCACTGTGGAAGGTGTCAAAATGAACACAGTTTAATGAAACTAAGTGTTCAAGAGGCTAGATTAACAAGAAGAGTTACTAGTACAAGCAAACAAGAAAAAGATGTCATAAGTCAGTCAAGTGAACAGCAAAGAAAAATGCAAGAAATTTTAACATTTTTCTTTGCATTTCGTACTATCATGTTGGAAAGGAATACATGACTAAAACTTAATTTCTCTACTACTCTTTTTGAGTTCTTAAATACTTAAAATAGATTTATAAAATATATGCATTTTAATTGTTTTATCAAATTAAATAATTGATTAATTCAATCATTATAGAAATGAGGACTGAGCAAAATGAAAGTACAAACTTGTAGATTTCAGAGAAGAATGGCAAAATGAAAATTCCCATAATCACCACACTGGTTTAAAAAATTGGCATTTGCAAGTAAAATATTGAAATCAAGAGTTAAAAAGAAAAGCCAGCTCTTTTAGGCTGGGAGGGTCCTGCCATGAATCGTGGATTATTTTGGGCCTGATGAAACTCTTCTAGGTTATGCATTCAATGTGACAATGTCATAAAAGAAAACTCCAATGCCAAAAGTGGTTAAATGACTTATCTGGGGTATTACTGCAGGCTGACTAGCTACTTTTCTACTCTTCAGCATAATGCAAAATCATTGTATATTCATAAGTCATTCTGTGTGCCTACATTTTCCCTACCATATACTGAAGGAAAACTAGCTCATTCAGCATCATAACTGAACCTGTTATATCAGCATGTGTAAAAATGTTCTGAATAATTCAAATTCCAAAGTCAGAGACAGACGTAGTAAGTTTTGTTATTTAATATTCCATGAATAATGGGTCACACTGATATTCAAATTATAAAATGTGTCATGAATGTCTAATTTTAATTCGGCTCTTTATAGTGTGATTCCCTATTACTAAATTATAGCAATTGTAATATAAATAGTATGTGAAAACAATATATAAATTTTGTGAGGTGTTTTTTTTCAAAAATTCTGAATTATTTCATAATATTGTATATTTTGCATTGGCTAGAAAAGTATAGGGTCAGCATAAGTTAAAAAAAATCCTAAGAGATTATTGACAGAGAACTATAGACCTTGAAAATGAGTACAAAGCTGAATTCACACTAATATTGGCAGTCTCCTTAATACAACCCAAATAAATTTTCCTTCTCTTGGTGATAAAAAATGATCACTATTTTTTATTCAAGCTTCTTCAACTGAAAAACAACTATTACAAACAGCTATTACAAAATGATCTTCATTATTTTACAAAGGAATAAAAAAAAAACCCTGAAGTTTGGAGAGATTTTTCTTTGCCCAGGGTCCAATGGTTGGTAAGTACTTTGGCTAGAATTTGAAACTTGACCAATCTGGAACAAAGGCATATATATTTTCTACTGTTTTCTCAAATTTCATTTATCGGATTTAATCATACACTCATTTGTTCCAATATCCAAACTATATGTCAGAATTAAAAGTGAACAAATTTTAAATTTAATTTTAGAGACATTCTGGAGACAAAAGTGATGGGAACAACAAGAGCTTCCTCTCCAATCACCCATAGCACAGGCTGCAGCACAGACTCCTGAATTCTTTACATAGTTTTTATGATTCCAAATATTTGTTAATTTATTACTTCATGCTTGCCATTATTACTTGGAGAATTGTTCGAGTTCTCTTTTATGAAATTTTTTTGATAGAGTTATTAAACTGAAAAGTATGATTGGATGTCTATTCTTTTGTATCCTTCAGAAAGGTAAATTTTCAGATAATTCCTTCCAAAATGTCCCCTATCTATTAGTTTTGGGTCTCAAATATTGGATACAAAGTCACAAATAAAAAGACTATGGCTTTTTCCAACAGGGCAGTTGGGAAATTGTATTTCTTAGGACAAATGAGCAAACCAAACGAGAGAGAAGTTCTTTAGAAACATCCCTCCAAGATGATATTAGTAGGGATCAAATAATTCTAATAACTGAACAAGGCAGCAAAGTTTTATGTAACCCTGGTTATCCCTTTATGTCAGTTATCATATCTGGACATCTGCTTACTATTTTCAAATATTTAAGGTATGATATTTAATGTTTTGTGAACACAGATGCTTTTACCTCTTTTCCAGTTCTATCACCACACATGTATTATGAGCTCATTTTAAGAAAATGAAATAACTGAGGCTGAGGTTGGAATACTTACAGAGAAAACAGGTTATTTAGTTATCTTCATGCTGGAATGCATTTGACATAGCTAAGCTATAAAAGTAAAGTATGTATTCTTCCTATTATTTTTACTAAGAAAAAGCCTTTGGTTTTCTTCTTATGCAAAATTCCAGCTTTAGGACTGTTTTCCATTCTCTATTTGTTGAGTATTTTAAACAAGTTTGGTCCTCATTAAATTTTGCTGATGGATAGAAAAAATTATATAATTTTCCTACAAATTGATTAAAAAGGTGAACTTCATTGACTGATATCCCAGTGTAAAGTAACTTTTGCACTGCTGAAATACATGCTATATACACTTACGTTTTGTTATTTAGGGTAATCTTAGCAGCATTTTAGTGGTTTTTGTATCAATGTTCATTAAATTAGATGAATATTTATCTTATATGTCTTATCAAATTAAGGCAGCAGTCTTATGCTAATTTTACTTAAAGTTAGATTTCCTTCTTTGCATATGTAGAGTAACATTAAGGTTATCTGGTCTTTAAGTAATTAAGGGCAGGAGATTGTGTGTGTGTGTGTGTGTGTGTGTGTGTGTGTATAAAGGGGTAGTTCTTGGAAAAATTTTTGTTTCTTTTCTATGGAAATGTTTTTATTAATGTATTAATGTATAAGGATCAATTTTCATACGTTAACTAGTCTTAGGAAATTATTGATTTCAGTTAGTTTTTCAAAATTATTTTTGTGTTGTTGTTTATGACTTGAAACTTTCTCTTTCCTTTAATGTGTATTTTCTTTCCAAATTTCTTTTTTCATATTTTTGTAATTCTTTTTTATTGCTATTTTGTTTAGTAGATGATGTGCTTTAGAAGAGTCAAGAAATGAACACTTCACCTGATTTATTTTTATATTTTTTTGTTTTATACTTCTTTAAATCTTCCCAAGACTATATCATTTCCATACAGAGGCTTGTTTTTTTTTTTTTATTTCATGATTCTTTATTGGTCAATGTAATTTTTCAAATTATTTATATTTTACAAAATTGGAGATTTTATGGAATAATATGTAGTCAATTTAAATGTTTTATATATAATTTAAAAAGGATATTTATATCATTGAGATGTAAAATCCGATATACCCATAACATATAACTTATCAGTTAGGTATCTAAGGCTTTTATATCTTATTTTTTTGTTGTATTACTCTAAGCCAGAAATTTCAGTGTTAAACGTGTCATGGTAAGAGGATTTCTCTTTGACTGTCCTTAGATTCTGCCTTAGGAATATTTTATTTGACACAGAAATTTCATGATTTTTGCATCTTCTTTGTAAATTAATGAATTTTATTATGTTAAAGTAGGAATTTTCATTCGACAATTATACCATGTGTAGAGGTAATGGAAAAAAGATTTAGGAAAAGTATTTTTAATATTTAAATTTAGCAAAGATAATTATCTTGATTGTATAAAGAATACTGTAAACCAGCAAGATAAAGAAAAGAGTGCTTAGTAGGAAATGGGCAAAATAGATGAACAGGGAAACGCAGAATCCATCCCAAAATACACAAAAGTGTGCACAAAAATCATTTGCCATTAGTAATATGCATATCGAAAATCATTTAAAACCTATAAAGATGGCAGCAAACAGAATACAGGATGATGCCAGTATTGAAGGGAATGTGAAAGTGATGAAATCTTCCCACGCTGCTAGCATGAAGCACAACGCAGCATTCTGTAGTACAGAACGTAAGTGTACTGTAATAGAGAATGTATCCCAAATTATCAGACAGGTTCATAAATGGGAGCAATGTGCAGGTTCATCACAGAGCTGTTTGTGGTTGTGGTGAACAGAAAGGAGGGAATATAGTGAGTCCGTGTGTTAATACACATCAAATACATTAAGATGCTTGTGCATGGAAAGAAGGCATAGGGAATGGAAATAAGCAAAAATGGCTCAGAGTAGAGGAGGGCTTCGCATGCGAAATGCCTATGGATGACCACACAGGATAGGCATTTCCTTTCCACACCCGAGAGCATTTCAGCTACTTCGAATGAGTTGCAAGTCCTCTCCAGGATGCTCCCTGAGGTCCTCACGCCTTGTGCTCTGTACGGATAGCTGCGGCTGACAACTTCCTCTCCAGAACTGCAGTCTGGAACCTGCGATCATTTATGCTCAGACCTGAAAGATGGCTAAATTCAAGTCCTGATTATCTAAAGCAACTTCACTTCAGACTTGGGATCTGCTATATTAGATGTCAGTTTTTCTCCTAGGTCTATGTGTTAAGGGACTTGATTCTCAGTTTGGTACCACTGGGAAGTGGTAGAAATTAAAAGGAGGATCGTAGAATGCCAGCCTCTCTCTTTTGCTTCTCAAATACTGTTAGGTGAGCAGTTGGCTTCTCTGTATACTTCCTTCCATGAAGTGTGACGTTATAACAGGCTGAAAAATAACAGAACCAACTAACTATGTATGGAAATCTCTCAAACTGTGAGCCGAAATAAATCTTCCCATCTTATAAGCTGGTTACCTCAGGTATTTAATCATAGTGATAGAAAGTTAACACAAGCTCAGATTCAAGGTAAATATTATGTATTTTTATTTAGAAAAGTAAACTATGTTTTGGTAAAAATAATAGTAAATTTTTATAAAATGATTCATAAATGACTTAATTTTCTGCCTTGATTGAGGACATTAAATGCAAAGTTTCATATTGACCCGAGATGCAGCAATTTGTGGTAAACCAAGAAGTTAGTTCTTTATTGAAACCTAAATATGGTCTAGAAAATGAGTGATTTTTCCTTATGCAATCGAGATTTGGAAGAGGTCATTGACTTATTGCTAAAGCGATTTGGAGGAGTTTCAGATATTTAAGTATTTTTTATGTCAAGATAAATATGCATCATATCATTTCTCTGTAGTTATTTTAGATCAATAGCAGTAACTACTGTGAGCTTTTGGGTGAAGTTCTTATTGCAGGGTTTTGGCAGGAGGTCAATCTCAGTTGCTTGAGGCCAACCCTATTCTTCACACATGGTCCTCCCAACATGGTCATTTCCTTCTTCAAATACAGTATGGGAGAAAATCTCAGAGCATATCTACTAGCAGAAGGGACTGTTAGGTACACAATCATGGAAATGACATTTCATAACCTTTGCCATATTCTTTTGGAAGAAGCAAGCAGAGTTCTTGTCCAGACTTTTTATGAGAGTCTCTAAGACAGTACCAGAATACTCTATAGTAATTGTGGAAAAGTTGGTCTGTCTGTCTCAGCTCTTAATTGTGTAATAAGAAAAAAACATGAAATATAAATCTTATATTTCTCCTAAATGGCAATGGGTATATAATTCATCAAGCTTTCCTGAAGGAAGCTTTATAGTTTTATGATAATAATTTTTTAACAAGGAACTAGGTTATACAATTTTTAAGTGATTCTGTAAAATTAAGTTCAGGTATAAAGTACTAATGGGTTTTAAAATGGCATTTTTGTATTTTAACATAATGCCTATAGAAAAATGTGCATAAATTACAACTTCAAGTGTGATAGTTTTTCAAAAATTGAATAGGGCCATCTTATTACTATTTTGATCAAGACTTTTCCCCATATCTCTAGTGATGTGTCTTTTACTTATTGACTTGTAAAAAGTTATTTATATATGCTAGATATGAACTTCTCACATTGCACACACAAAAATTGGAAGTTGACTTAAAGGAAAAGTTGTAGCAAAGGAGATTAGGTCATGTACTTGCTGGTAAAAGCAATCATTACAAATTAACCTAAAAATAGTGATAAATTTTGTTTTACAAATAACAACCATGTATCAAAAAACATGGCAAGCAGAAGTAAGAATGGCAAATATTTATTGAGCTTTATGCTTTCATTCTATCATTAATTTGACATAGACTCAAACTGTCAGTCCAACTTATCTAAAATTAAGAACTCAGAGAAAGATCCAGTTGGCCCATGTTTGATGAAGTGTTTGTTGAACACTTCTTTTCAAATCACTTGTAACCGAGGGGTAGAATGAGAACACAGACGTAGGTACTATAGGCTGGTCTTTATAGAATAGCTATGCTTCTCATAAAAGTTAAGGTGGTTCATGGACTACACAGATACTCTGAAATCTATCCACTTTGTAGTACAGAGACATGGTATACTGCGAAGAACAAAAAAAAAAGTAGTGAGCATTTGCAGACAAATAAGAGCATCTGAAGAACTATTGCCTAATAACTCAACATGTCATATCTATAATAATTTGTGAACCACCATATTTAGTCAGCTACATTTTAAAATTTTTTAGCAGATAACATTAAAAAAACATAGAAATGGCCCATTTGCTAGGGTATTCTGAGTACAGTCAGAAACCAAAAAATGATATTAAGTGTAACTATGGACTGTAATTTTGGTGATGTGCCCAGAAAACTACATCACTTGTTGACATTATAGGAATCATAGTTTACAAAAGTATACTCTATGATATTTTCACTGAGACAAAGTCATCAACTTAGGCATTTCTTAGAATGTATCCCTGTTGTTAACACCACATGGCTCTTCAGAAGAGCTGAAGACATCCCCAACATTTTATTCTTTACAGACACACTTATATGGTAAATATTTATGGATTTTAAGAATGTTTAATGATATTTGAAGATTAATAAAAGGTAAGCTGGTATATCCACAGTAACAGCAGACAAAGTACAACTTAATACAAATTTTACTAGAGAGAATGTACTATATGTGTTAATAGTAATGATAACAGGATTAAATCTGTATGCATTCAATAAATTTACTTCCAAATATGTAGAATACTGACAGATAAAGAAGAAATAGAGAAAATGTCAAAATTGTTATGAAGACTTTAACACAACTTCATCAGTGACTGATAATGTCCTCAGATGAATCGTACTGAGAATACAGAAGATCTGAAGATGATTAACAAACTTAATCTCTGAAACATTTCTAGAACACTCAAGAACAATAGGAAAAAGGTTTTCCTTTATGATTACATAGGTCTCATTCAGTATGGTCACATGAAGTAAGTTAAAACAGTCCTTGGTGCATGTGAAGTGACTAAACCATTAGAGTGCATTGTCTGATTACAGGAGAGGTAAGGCAGATGTCAATAAACTCACAAAATTGGAAAACAACAAACTGTTTTGAAAAGAAGCAATATTCAATGAGCTGTACATCAAAGAATAAATCACTAAAAGAATAAGAAAATGTTTTGAAAAAATGATATCATGAGCAATTTACTTCAAATAAATTTATAAATTCAAATATACTTACAAATTCATAATTTAAAAGCAAGTTTTCAAAACAAATTAAACAAGGATCCAGTCCTTCTACAGTAATTAAATTGAAATGATTAAAGACCTTCCCACAAAGCAAAATCAAACCACTCTTCAACAGTTAATTCTCAAAAGGCTCAAAAGTGCTACTTCTCAAAGCATTTGATGCAGGCAATACAGCCTGGATATGAAAATTTTAAAATGGAATTATAATAAAGAAAAAGCAAAAGCCAATATCTGTGGTGGTTATAAATACAAAAATCATAAACAAAATGATTAAAACTCAGATGCAAAGGCATATAAAAATGACAATATATCATGACCAATTTAGACTCTTTCTTTTTTCCAAGAAAGATATTTGGCTTGACATTTGAAAAATCATTGTAATGTATCTCATTAATAAGAAAAAGGAAAAAATATACAGTCATTAAAGTAGATGCAGACAATTGATTAAATTTAGCACCAGCCATGTTATTAACATTTTAAAAATTGGAAATAAAAAAACCTCCCAAACAATGAGTGTATCAAAAAGAAACCTGCATAGGGAATAACGCTTAATAGTGAGAAACTGAAATGCTTTCCTGAAGCTCACACACGCAACAAGGATATTCACGATGACTACTACAGACGTTTTACAGGAAGTCCTGCTGAGTGTAATGAAGCAGGAAAAATGAAAAGGTTTACAAAGGAAGAGCTAAAGATACATGATGGTATACATGTAATCTAGAAATATACAAATAAGCTTTAGTATTGAATTTACCAAGATTGGCCATGAAGGTCAATGCAGAAAACCAGTACATACCAGCATAAATAAATATAAAATGAAAGTCTAAAAATATAACTAGAGACAAGGCAAAAAATTAAAATATTTATGGTGAAAAATAAACATTAATTTTTACATGGAATACTTCAAAAACTACTGAAGAAAATTAAAGAAGAGTTACATAAATGGAGAGCTATGACATTGCAAGTCTCTCAGTATTTGTGTATATGTAGGTATAAAATAAAATACTCATTTAAATTTTATGAAGAGAGAGACTCAAGAATAACCAAGATCATTATGAAATATGTGTGATGCTATAGTTCTGACAAATGTGAAGTTATGCTAACTTGTTGCAGAAATGAAAAGAGGGTAACACTATTGGAGTCCTAGCTAAATAGTGAAACAAAATAGAAGGCTCAGAAACAGATTCACACCTACATGGTCATGGAAGTTATGATACAGGTGAGATAAATATAAAGGGAATATAGGATTTCTGGAGTAAATTCTGTCGATTATGTACAGATTTATAGAAAATGATAAAAATTAACCTTTCTCTCATACCAAGCACAAAACAATTTCTAAACAAATTGTAGATCAAAATTCAATGCAAATGCAAGGTAAAAACAAGCTGGACAGGGAGAACATATTAAAATGTGTGTGTGCAGTAAAATGTGCATTCTTCCTGCACTGAAAACTTTTAGTGGGAAAGAGACACAATGCAATAGAATGATAGGCAAAATATCTGATGAGGTACTCTACATCAAAATAGTTTCAAAACTTACTTACAAATGTATTTTTGAATTCTCAGTTTTATTAACAAGGAAACACAAATTCAAAACTCAGCATAATTCTATTGGACACATCAGTGAAGATGTAGAGCAGTAGGAACTCTTGTGAATTGAAAAAGAGAGGTATGAATTGGTGCAATCATTTTGGAAAGCAATTGGCAATTTCTACAAAAAGTGAAAATAAAAACCACGCAGTTCAAATTTTCCACTCACTTTTTCTATATATGTTCACTAAGAGATATGTATATAAAATCTCATGGCAGCACTACTTTGGTTAGCTCAAAATGAAAACAACTTACAGTAGAACTGATAAATTGGTGTACCCACATGCAATGGAATCCTACAGAGTATTGCAAAGGAATTAATTATTGCTCTGTGCAACAACATGAATAAATCCCCAAAACATATTGAACAAAAGATGCCAGACAAATGTGTTGGTGATGAATTATTTCACTTATCTAACTTTCTTTTCTTTTCTTTTCTATTCTTTTCTTTTTTTTCTTTTTTATTACCAGGGATCGAACTCACAACCTCGCACCTGCCAGGCAGGCACTTATGCCACTGAGTTAAATCTCAGGCTCACTTATCTAATTTTCAAGAACCACTGAAAACTAATTTATGGTGCTACAACTCAAGGCAATGATTTCTTTTGGAAAAAAGACAACATGGAAACTTCAGGATAACTTTTGAGTCTGGGCTGGTTTTTCACTGGGCCACTGATTTCTATGAATGTTTACTTTGTGATGCTTTATTAATCTGTAGAGTTATGACTTATGTACATTCCCATGTATTTGTTATACGTCAGCTATACATAAATAATGAGTGAGAATTTATTTTAAATAGTTCCCCAAGTGTTAATTAAAATATGAAATGCAACAGTAGTGCATAAGTGTGTGTGTTATGTCCCTTCCAAGGACCAAAAATTCAGCTTTCTTGTGGTCTTATAATAATTACCTCCAAAGACTGTAACATTAAAAAATTCATCAATATTAAATGTCTTCCTGATCCTAAAATTTAGTAACAATGTATATGCATAGTGTATATGTATTATGTAGTATGTGTGTTTGTGCTTGTGTGTGTATTGTGTTTAGAAAAGGTTCTAGACTAGAAGGATTAAGAGGAAAGTTATTAGAGTATCATTTCATATCTATTGAGAATGCCATTGGTACCTAATTTAAACACATAAGTGGTTAAAGGAAAACATGAATGCAATAATCTAATATTTTCCAGTTAACTTAATTGTGAACACATCAAAATTGTATAATTATTAAGTAATTAAATTAGTTTTGAAGTGACGAAAAACAGAAGTGGTGGAAGTCAAGTAATGCATATTGTTTTCCTTTAATTATGAATTTTGTTCCTCATTTCAGAAAATGATCAATATTTTATTGTGTTATAAATAATTTGTATAGAAAAAAAGCAAAGCATTTTCAAATCCCAAATTCTATCCATATTTCTATGTTGATATAAGTCCAAAGTTGTATACATTTATTTCTGAAACAGTGAGTCATAGAAAAGTTTAGTCTTAATTGATGAAGAAATAAAAAAGTAAATTTAATTATCTAAATTTTATTTGGCTAGTGTAGTAATTAGTATAATTATAGTAGGTGTTTATTTAAAAAATAGAATTATAAATTTATGATAAGTGCTGACTATAATAGAACTTTTCAAAATAGCCTTGTATAGCAATTGAAATGCCATTTTATTATGAAAATTTACAGAATCATCTTTATGATGGAAGAGTACCAAGGAAACAAAGATAATGCACAATAGAATATCATTTCATGAAATCATTCTGGCAAGTCAATGTTTCCTAGGAAAACATTTTAAATCAAAGAATTGCAACTTACAGTACTTATGCCGTCTAATGTGTTACTCCTCGATGTATGATTTACCTTCATTTAAAATGACATCAGATCTTAGAAAACAAATAGCTCTTTCAAATGCCACATCCCCAACAAGACCCTGTACTGTCCAAGTCACTACTCCAGAAGACTAAACAAAAAGTACTAAATTCAGATTTGATGTAGTAAATACTGAGGGATTCATGGGGTGAACTGAGGCCCATCAGTTGTGATATGCTTGGTTATTTCTTGTCCATGTCAAATCTGCTGCTCTACTGCCTCCATCTCACATCACAAATCTCTATATTTATCTGGAAGCTGTCGACTTTCCGTCCAAAGGAACATTAGAATGTTTTCTTTTTTACCACCTAATTATTATTCGGTTAGACAATGTATTTACTCCAAAGTGGTTTAGCGTAATTGATTGGTTTGTTCCATGTCGGGAAAGGCCCGGATGAGGACTAGTGGAGTCCGGGCTGAGACAAAGGCTTCTTTCCAGTCTCCTGCCAGCGCTTCCGTGCAGGCCACAGCCCCTGCTTGCAGTGGGTGGTCTAGGGGAGGTAACTGGAGATCTGCAGTATGTCCACTACAATCAACAAAAGGGCACAATAGCTGCTCTGTGGGGAATTGGGGGAAGAGAATTTGTTTAAATAAAAGCGCAAGGTTGTCAGAGTGGCAGAGCCACTCAACTGTTCTGGGCATCGTCTAGGGACCTACAGATCGGGAATCATTTAGTCTCAGGCCAAAACAATGATAAAAAGTAAAGTTTAACTGAAGCAGTGTAATATAAAATGAAACACATATGTTATTACTGTAGGCATTTAACAGTCTCTTTTATGAGGTACTTCAAAATGCAGCTGTTTACAAATATGAACATGTTCTTATGCAACAGCTCCGACACAAAAAATGTAGATGGTGAAGCTGTTGCTGTTATGTATTTATTCATTTTATACTCAGTGCCAGGTCTGAGAAATAAATGTAAAACCTATCCATTAGAAGAAGAAGATGTAAAGTAGAACTGTCAATGGTACTTAATAAAGTTTTATTCATAAACTAAATACAGTAAATAAAGTAAGTGCAGTAAGGAAGTCACTGTTGATTATCACCATGTACGTGTCATGAAAACCATGGTGCTTCAGACATGAAAACTATTGGTGGTCCCTGGGCTCAAACCTCAAAATGATTTAAGTTTTGATTAAACTAGATATGTCCTGGGGAAGTAACACAGTAAATTGTGGCCCAGGGCAAAGCACTGCAAGTTGTTAGACTAATGGCCTTCACGAGCCATCCAGTGACTCTTCACTTGGATATTAAGAAGATCTTGAAGGGACTCTAAGACCATTATGGAGAAGAACAGAAGCTTCATAAACTGAAAACTATTTTTTTTCTCACAAAGAACCTAAAACTTTTCCTTTTTGTATTATTTTCTTCCCATTTTGTTCTGAGATTTGCAGAGTGTTTATAGTTTCAGGGGAGACCAGAACCATTTCCCATTGTGTTTGTTACTTAAGCCTGAAATGAAAAGAAATGACAGGTAAACCACACAATGGAATGAGCCAAGAAAAATCTTTAATATTCCCTTTCCATCTCTAATTTTTGTGGCTATACCATATATACATATATGCACAGATATATATATCTGTGGTCACATCATTGCATCCAAAACATATACATATGCTGACTTGAATTTAGAGCATTGTATTTATGCTACCAATAGAAAGACCATCCATCTTACTTCAGAGTGAAATAGAGAACGTTTCTCGTTAGGCACAGATATATATATATAATATGCACAGATATATATATATATGCACAGATATATATATATAATATCTGTGCATATATGTATGCCTAACAAGAAACGTTCTCTATTTCACTCTGAAGTAAGATGGATGGTCTTTCTATTGGTAGCATAAATACAATGCTCTAAATTCAAGTCAGCATATGTATATGTTTTGGATGCAATGATGTGACCAAGTTGCTTTCCCCAAGCCAACCTGATGATTCCCACCAGAAATAAGGTAATTGGAACTAACAAGTAGTTGTTTGACCATTTATATGTAAAGGAGCTTAGGAAAAGTTCATAGAAAAGTTGCTGTCTTTCAAGTATTGAATAGAAATTTATTCAGCACAACTTTCTCCATCCAAATTGTTGTGAAAGAAGAACAAGAGGGCAAAAGGAGGTCTAAATCTCCCTTCCTAAGAATCTGCCGCAAGAGGAGAAGAACAAGATGGCAGAACAGTAAGCAGCAGAGTAAACAGCCTCCCTGAGAGATACCATCCAGATGCCGGAATATAGCAACATGGGGAAGACAAGAAGGAAGGAAGTGGGCCCTCTGGACCCAGGAAGAATCTAAAGTGAGAATTGAAGCCCACAGAAAGAGTAAAAAGAATCACTTAAACAAAGGAAGTGGGAGCTGGCAGGGCCTCTGCCTGGAGCTAGACCCACTGTGTGGAACCTGGGGACGCACGATCAAGGTGCTGCAGCAGCAGTGACCCAGGAGGCCTCTGCCGAGAAAGGCAGCATTGCAGGAGAGTGGCAGTGGACAGAGGGAGCAGACCTGGAGAACTGTGAGTGAGGAGGTCCTCACCCTCCCGCGAGAGAAGGAGATTGGCTGGCAGACATCTTGGAGTTGGGCTGGAGACTCCTAGCTGGGTACAGTCCCATGGAGGTTGCTCAGGCTGAGCCCTGCCCGCTATGCGTATCCTGGGGGCCACCTCAGAGGGTCCCTGCAGGTAACTGGCTCGGTCTGGAGACAGTGGCTCTGTGCGCGCTCAAGGTTGGTGGTAGAGAGTCCGCGGTGACCAGCCCAGGTACATGGGTGGCAGCCCTGCCCTTGCCGCACTGTACCAGCCCTCGGGGAGCCAAGGCAGGCTGGGGAAAGGCAGTGGATAGCACTGTAACAGCACTCCCAGTGACAACCATCAGATATCCATAATCAGCAATAGCTAGAAGAACCAGTCTCACTTCAGAGAAACTGTGACCAACGTGAGGAGTGCCTGGGTCCCCAGTACCCATTTGCCCAAAAGAACACAGGAATATGTCAAGGCGAAGATGCAAAAGGCAGTCTCTGGCCTCCAATCCAAACAGAGGAAGTCCAGGAGATGCAAACGCAGGAAAGATCAGGAGTCCCACAACTGAAGTTTCTGAGGTGATGGCAACTGAAGTAAAGAAACAACTTCAAGAGGCTATTAAAGAAATTAGAACAGAAATACTAACTTAACTAAAAGAAGAAATGAAAAACCTAATAAAAGAACTGCTAGGCAACTCTAAAGGAGACATAGATGAAAAAATGGAGCATAAGAAAATGAGGGAAACCTTGAATGAACAATACAACTAAGATTTAGAATACATGAAACAGATTCAAAGAGATAACCAGGAAATCAAAAGCTCCAATGAAAGTCAGCAAAACCACTTGAAAGAAACTAAAGATAGACTTTCAAACCTTGAAGACAGGTTTGCAGCTTATGATCATGAAAAGAAAGATCTCTTAAAAATAACAAGGAACCTAAAAGTAACAATACAATGGCTACAAGACAACCCAAAGAAACATAACATGAAAAAGCAGGGGTCAGTATAAATGCAATTAAAAGCCTATTTACAGAAATAATTTTAGAAAACTTCCCAAGCATGGGAAAAGGAAGTTACTTTCACGTAAGTGAAGCATATAGAACTCTGGCTAACCATAGCCAAAATAAATCTACACCCAGACATGTAATAATCAAGATCTCAGAAATTCAACACAAGAACAGAATATTAAAAGCTGTTAGAGAAAAGAAACAGATCACCTACAAAGGAAAACCCATCAGAATCACAACGGACTTCTCAGCACAAACCATCAGGTCAAGAGAGCTTAGAGTGAAGTATTTCAAGCTCTGAAAGAAAACAACTTCCAACCCAGATTGATGTACCCTGCAAAACTATCTCTCAAAATTAACAGAGAAACAAGATACTTCCATGACAAAGAACAACTGAAGGAATTTATGACCATGAAGCCAACCCTACAAAGAATACTGAAGGATGTTTTAGAGATAGCTAAAAAAGACCACAGCTCCAGAAACAGTGGCAGAGGGATATCACCGAGCAGGGCAAACAATCGAGTAGAGAGGAAAAATGGGCAGCCAACTGCAGGAAAGTGGCGTGGTGGAGACAAGGCAGTGCATGTCGGCCTTAACCATTAACATACATGGCCTCAATCCACCAATGGAAAGAAACACAGGCAGAGTGGATCTGGAGATAGGATCCACCAATATGCTTTATACAAGAAACATATTAAACTTGAAAGGGGGTTCATAGACTGAAAGTCAAAGGGGAGAGAACCATGCTGTATGTGACAGGGAGCCAGAAAGAAGTGGGGGTAGCTTGCCCATTAGCTACATAGTGGACAAGAAAGATACGGCAATTTTATCCAATAGAAAGCTACTCAGCTATAAAGAAAAACAACCTCAAGCCTCTTGTAGGTAAATGGATACAACTTAAGATCATGTTCATGGATGAAATGCCCAGAGCCACATGGCCGAGCATCATGTTATCTCCCTAGTACAAAAAAAAAAAAAAAAAAAACTAAACGAGTTAGTAGGATTCAAAATACACAATACATATTGTAAAAATGAAAGGGGAGGAAGTGTCTAAAAAGGGAAGGCAGTGGCCACTGTTAATCTATCATCAGGATTGAGTCCTGTATTGTTTTCATTGAGCTGTTTACCTTGGTCTTATTCTACTTCGGTTTGCCTAATTTTATGATATTTGATGGCATAGACAGCTATTTCAAAGATAAAACACATTATGCTAGCCATTACTGATATCTGATCACCTTGTTTTGAAATGCTATATTGCTTTCATTGTTTTGTTTTGAGTGATTTTATCCAATTTCAGTTTGTTTGATTGTATTATGACCGATGATACAAGCAACTGCTTAGAAGATAACATGAGGCATTATAGTAATCAGTGTTGTTTTACTATGTATTGCTTCCATTGTTTTGTTTTTCATTGGTTTGATCCTGTACTATTTTGTTTGATTGTATTGTGTCTGATGGTATGGGCAGTTATTTTGAAGATAACAAGAGGTATTATAAGGGGAAAGGAGGAAAGAAGGAAGGGAAAAGGAAAAAGACATAAATCTGTATGTACGTATACATAAGAGAGCTAAAATGACTATACTACAAAATGCATCAGTTATTGAAAAAGAACAGTTAATACTCTTATGATTGGATCAATTTTACATGTCTATATCTGTTAATCTAAACAACCCCTTTGAAGGTAACAATATGCAATATTACAACCATTGTCAAATTCCAATCATCTCACTTTGTAAACCTATAATGTTATTGTATGGGATTTGTTGCTGTTGTTGTTTGTTTGTCTCTTTTGCTTTTTGTTTTTCTTTTCTGTGTCCATTTTCTCTTAAATTTAAAAAAAAAAAAAAAGAATCTGCCTCAAGATCCTTCTTCCAGGACTGAATGTCCCCAAAGCAGAAAAGAAGAGCTGCCCAAAATTGTAACAAAAACTGCACACTGCTCTATGAGTTTCTGGGTGACATGTCACCAAGTGTGTAAAGGGCCTCTTCTCTCCTTGTTGATTTTGATTGAAAATCAACTTTAAGCTTGTTGTAGATACTTTTCTTTTAATGATGCGGGTATGCATTGTGTTAGAGAAAAAAGAAAAGCCTCCCCCAGCGTTTCCATCATTTCTAACTTCATTTGCTTAACTAACATTTAATGAATCTCATATATGATCTATTATTATTTGGAAATGATGAGTAAAGCTACCAATTTAACTGAGCCAGGAAGAATTTTTTTCAGACTATGTGAAACCACTGAGATACTAAATGAATATGGGCAATGAAAAACAATATGAAATGGTATTTAGACCTAAAGTAGTTTTTAAATTCAAATTTTGAACCCTCAATGAAGTAACAAATAATTTTAAATTTATGGTTAAATTCAAAAGTGCTATGTAGTTCCAGTTTTTGAATAAAGACATTGACAGTAGGCTATTTGAAAAATAGTATTCCACATCCCCAAACTTGCTCAGTGTAAATTGATGTTAATTTCAGATTTAGTTCATGGGCAAGGAAAATGGCCTACAAATTAATATCATGATTTTTCTCATCTCTATTTTGTTTTCCTTTGGTTGTCTTTGGAGCTGAGGATCCAACCCTGGGCCACTCAAGCATTAGGCAAGAGTTCTGCCATTGAACTGCACCTGCCTTTTTAGTCCTTCTAGGCTTCTTTAGGTAAGTATCTCTAGACAAAGTCCTTGGTTGGGAATGTAGGTTTCTTCATTTTATAACTGCGTGCAGCAATTTCCCTGCAATGCACTTGGTGTGCTAGGCAGCAAGGATTCCTGATGCATACAAATGACTTGCTATCCTTAGAGAAGATCACTTCTGACATAGGCCCTGTATTGCAGGAAGATAGCATTTTCCAGGGTTGAAAGCTCTAGACAAAGTTGCCTTGGAGTGCCCTCTTGGGCTTGGGAAGACAGTTCATGTGAGGGACGGAGGCACCTCAGCCAGGTGAGATGCCAATCATTGATGGGGTTGGGGGCACATAGTGTCTCACAAAGGTTGATATGGAGCTCTGGTGCAGAGGTTCCAGACCACCATCAGTGCCATGGGCCTAAATGCACTAAGGTCCTGCTCTTTTGTGTGAATGCTTTCATGCTGTCCTCTCTTTCTGGCTTTGAGGCACATGGTTCTGTGGGAGCTAAGTATCTTGGAAACAAAAATATAAAATCAGGCTATGTTGCATCTTTGACTCTAAGGATGTCTGTGCGACAAGAGTGAGCAGAGCCGAGTACTAGAGTGCACTTGATGTGGCCTGCAGATCCTGATGCCTGACACAAGGAACCTCCTTTCCCTTGTGCCTCACCAGTGCCCTCGGATTAAACACAGTGAGGATTTAGTTACTGCTACTTCCGTGGGCCTTCTTGTACTTCCTTCTGGCTCACTTCCTGCTTTGCAAATGTATTCCCACAGTGAGTTCCCTGTTCATTCTATCAGGCCCTCATAGACTTGTAAATGAAGAGAAGAGGCGGGGTTTGTTGTGCTTTGGACATTCTGGACTGCTCAGAAACAGAACTTGGGGATCTTTATCCTCAAACCATGATCTTCTCAGTACTGGGACTTGACAAGTACACCTGACCACAGGCAAGGCCAAGAGACATGAAAGTATGGAATTTCACCTCTTCATTTATAGTCTTGAAATGTTTTGACTTTCTTTAAGACTCCACCAGGTTCCTTATTTGTAATAGAGCCTTTGTTCTGTGTGGTTGACAACGATGGAACTACATTGGCCCTGGTTTAAAAAAAGTGTTTTATGGCTTAGGGTTAGAAGATTGAATGAATTCTCATGTAGTTGTCCCAGTCCTATTTTCTTCAGAAGATTAGACTCTATTTTCTTTTTGCAAATTTGATAATGAATGATCAGTTCAAGGAGAATATTTTGCATTAGGATGCCTTCACCCATAGGATCATGCAACTGAGAGTCAAAAGGTAACCTAGAGGTCCAGTGATTTAGCTCAGCGGTAAAAGTGCCTGCCTGGCAGGCGCAAGGGAAAGAAAGGCAACCTAGAGGCCATCTGTTTGATTTCCTGTCAAATGGCACAGTCTCCTGTAGAATAGGTGATTCTCAACAATGGCTCTATTGTGAGACGATTACTTATTTTATGGAATTTAAGTCTACTGCCTTATAATTTCTACTCATAGTTCTTAATTCTTTTTCTTGATGACATAACAACAACAGAACAACCACAAAGGTCTCTTGTAGAATCCAGTTCCTCTTCACCAAATAAGAAAAGGTATAGGGGCAGAGAGAGGTCCCATCTACCCTGCTTGGTTGTTCTGTGGGCTCTCTGGATGAATCTAGGAATTCAATTAATACAAGAATTGGTTAAAAAGAGAAAAAGTTCAAAAGTGTTACTAATTTTACACATACATGGAGGTTTTCAGAAGTTGATAGATTTCTGTAAAAATGATAAGAACAGGATGCTTTTTATAATTTTAGACAAGAACAATGCATTTTTGAAGACATGGCAGAATAAATGGATACCTGGACTAGAGTAGCAAATCTAGGGATGTAGTAAAGCTGTAAATAGGAAGTAGGAAGCGAATGGAAACTAAGTTACTTCAGACGTGGTTTATTCAGGTTCACTGTGGCCCAGCTTACGCTGATCGAAGCTACTTTCCAGCCTTGGTTACACCATGTTATACGCTGTCATAGGAAGGCTATCTTCCCCAAACAATTTTTATGACTTGCTGCATATAAAAGGGCATGACAAATGACCCTTCATGAAGTTGTAGCTTGAAATAATCACTATAATTTTCTAACACACTGAGGTTGTATATATTTTAACTCCTTCAATGAACTAGTAGATTTTTTCTGAAACGTGCTTCTGTTCAGTTGTGTGGCAGCAGGTGACAGTACTTTCTTTGTGCACACATGAGGATATTATAACCACTTGACAACTGTGTGTCTCATTCCTCCCAGGACTCAGGATCTATGGGAAGGGCTCAGAATACACACAACCCACTTGCCATCGGCCTCTAGTCAGAGAACATGTACTATCCACAAATCATAACACCATGAGACATATTTGGAATTTTTAGATAAAATATTAAGATGTCTATCACTTTACTGAAATTTTGCATTTTGTTTTCTATTTTTACAAGTATAATACTGACTTGAGAGCCTTTAAGTTTCTTGGGTTAGTGATGTAGTCTTTTCCCATTGCCTTTGGTGTTGGACCCAGGTCATCCAACTTCAAACCCTGTCTTTGCCATTCAGTGATCTAACTGCAGACAAGTCAGTTCAGCTCTCTGAAATTTACAGGTTGTACACATAAAGTGGAAAAATGTCCAATTTACGGCACTCGCAAATGCCAGATCCTAGTTGGTACTGCATTTGGCATTGTTTGAGGCTCATTCACTTCATTCCTATTCTAGTGTATCTGAAATGTTCCCATTAAGGGCTGTTTCTACTGAGTAGATGGATACCTTGTATAATACTTGCATACAGCTGTGTTGAACTTAACTCAATTCTCACCAATTCTGTTGAACACCTACTTTGTGCCAGGCACACCAATGATGACAAGGGCTACATTTTAGTGAGCTCTTCCTCTCCTTCAGGTCCTTTACTAAGACTTTTACTGACTTACATATTTTGATTTTCCCAGTGACTATGGCTAAACCTGGGTGTTATTCAAGATTCTAAGCAGAGTGTAGTCTTGTCATTTTATAGAAGAGACAATGTTAATGAACATGACTTAGATAGCAAGAGATAAACCTTTAAAAGCTGATTCCTAAGGCTGTAACTTATGCGGTCCTTGTGTAATCAAGATAGGTCCTTTTTTGATACAGCTTTCTGGTCTTATTTGCTTAGTGTTTTTCTGTCCTTCAGCAAGTAGATGCAGTTTTCACAGGTTAGCTTGGGTTCAAGTGTTCCCAACCATCAGTTTCTTGATCAGAAGTCTCCATTGTCATAAAAGGTTCAGGTACACTACCATATGACTTCTGGCCGCTGCTGACAAGAGCTCAGTGGTACCATAAGTGAGCTTCCAACCCCACCAATGCAGTTGTTTCTCGACAGAAGCTCTGCCAATACCTCAAGGGTATTCAAGGGGCTCCGAGTCGTCTTTCTCCACTTAGATTTCATCAGAAAGGGATTTTACAGGGGAAAGCTGAGTTTTCACAGAGTATAGGAGGAAAAGCCAGCTGATAGCCTTATTACCACCACATATACCTGTGAACACGTGCACAGAGCAGCACGGTACAAACTGGGTTATATGTAAAATGTATACCACAATAATGAATCTGCTGCATATTCTTTCACAGTCACCTTCTCCTTTCATGTTAGGCTGACATTGCTTTATGAAAATGAATACTGCTTATTTATTGAGACAAAAATAGGAACAGAAGAGAAAATTTTAGCAGATTGGAAATCACATTTAAATATAAACTGAGAAATACTTGATTTAGTTGATCAGGTAGAATTTGGACATTTAAGATCTTGTGCTCATTTGTGTATTAGAGAAAAGTGAGGACTGGGGATGTAGCTCATTGGTAGAGTGCATGCCTAGCATGTGCAAAGCCCTGGATTTCATCCCTAGGACTGCAATCCACCCATCCATCCATCCATCATTGTATAGAAAGAAAAGAAGGGCAAGGGTAAAGATATTGGCTTATCTTTCAAGATATGGTCCAAATAGCATCCTATATATATCAGAATACTTTGAGAGGGAGTATGTTTTCAGTTCTCTATAAATGACTGCAAGTTCTAGGATCTCTTATCTTGCTAACTTTTCAGTCTATCAAATCATAGTCTAATAGGAAGAGAAGCAATGCCTAGCAAGAAGAGAAATATTGTTGGGCCAAGTGATGCCAATGTGAGTAATTTGTCCCCCTTGAAGTATAATGTGACCCGCAAAGCTATTGCATTGTTCCTAGGCCATCAAAAGATGTGAAAACATTTAACATCTCGCACACATCATGCAACATTTTAGGAAGTCAGAGAACAAGAGTATTTAGAATAAGATAAAGCAATCCACAAATCACCACTTTAATTTCAATGTCAAGTCAGCTTTCTAGGTATTAGTTCTTTAAGAGTAGCTGCCTCTTATTAATCGGTCAACCATCTCTTAATTAAATTTTTTCAGCATCACACTAAACAAACGGAGTTGGGACAAAGCAGGGATCACAACTTGAACAATTAGATACTAGGTCAGAAATGAAAGCTTGTTGTATGGCAGCATTGTCATCATACAAGTGTCCCTTGCTTACAGTATGTTGTGACAAAGTAAAATCTATTTCAGCTGTTATGTGGCGATGGCTGTTATTTATGAAACATAAAAAGATACTGAAATACAAAAGGGCTTGAAAAGACCAGGGTAAGATCAGATAAAAAAATGAGAAAGAAACAGGCATCCTGGGATGGTAACTACTCTGCCATATACTGACAGGGAGGTTGTATATTTTTAGAATATACTGAAAGGAATGGTGCTTTTACTTAGGTTTTTATGGTTTACCACGAGATGCAATTTTCTGCCCTTATATGCAGTTGTAACAAAAGTCAGGGACGTTTTATGATAGCTGCCACAGTTCATAAATGATGGGATACACTAAAATATTTATAGAACTGTAAAATCTTGATTTCTCTCTGGTTTAGCAGATGGGGCCCTAAAACCAGTTCCCAGATTGTCACATTTCTTCACCCTTTGATGACAAAGAAGCCTGTTATCAGTTTTCTTCTCTGGAGAACAAGTTCACTAGTGTGACGAAGGTCACATTCTCAGTCAATTATCTATATTTGAGTAATGCCAATTAAGGAAGTTCTGAGCAGAAGTTACAATTATTTCAGACACACTTCTTGGCATGAGGCTCTGATATACTATTGTCCATTTCCGTGTCCTCATTTCTGGGAAAATTCAGTTCCAAAGCTGTCACACCAGTAGATAAATATAACATCATTTGTAAGACTAGCCGGTTGGGTGGTTGAGGAATTTTCTGCTGCTTCTGGCTTTTTGTTGTTGTTGTTGTTGTTGTTGTGTGTGGGCTTGCCTTTGAATCTGTGTTCTGGGGTAAAGCTGCAATCCCACGGAAGGTTACCAAACTCAAGCACCCTTCACGATTAAAGGGAAGAAATGTAAGTGGGTAACAAGGAAGATAGTAAGTTTGCATTGATGGGTCGCTAGTGGTAGAATTATGATTAGAAGCTCAAAAAATACAGCTACTTATAAAATAGCTTTATATGGTAGTTATTTAAGGAATATTATAAGAAATATAATCTAAATCAAATTTAAGGCAAATAAATAGAAGTATAGGAAGGCCAATAGGTAGATAGACAGATAATAACTAAGACAGACACATAGACAGACTAAATGGATACATAGATAGATTACCACATTTGATCTTAGCCAAAAGGCCAAGAAGCAATGGAGACTGATAGAATAAATAGGGTGGTACAGATAGATAATGGATCAATAGATAGATACAGAGAAAATATGTTTGCTTAGGTGTAGTTTGTAGTTAGTTTAAAGATCTCTTTTTTGTTCTTGAAACATGTTAGTGAAATTAAGTAGATAAAAATCTCTAACTA
The DNA here is from genome assembly GCA_004363535.1 of Dasyprocta punctata. Classification (NCBI taxonomy): domain Eukaryota; kingdom Metazoa; phylum Chordata; class Mammalia; order Rodentia; family Dasyproctidae; genus Dasyprocta; species Dasyprocta punctata. Next base: position 40,785 of record RJWM01010343.1, read on the forward strand.
GGATTAGTGCATTGATGCTGGTCCTTTTATTCACAGGAAAGAGTGACAATTCTTTTGTATTGCCTCCCTTTTCCATAAGATAAAGTATATACCTCACTGAGAAGTGCATTACACCTAACACATTTTGAATAAATTTTGTTTTCACAGATGAAAATAATGAAATGATTCAGCTTACCCAGTGGCATCCAGTATTAATGAGATACAAACAATCTTTCAGGTCTGCTGATTAGAAGCTCAGTGTGGTCAGAGATGGAGAAATCTGCACTTCAAACTGTTGGGTGGGCATGAAAATGATTAACTGAGTCTGTGGACCAAGGCTCTGCCTCACTTATTCGAGCCTGAGGAAGCTGTAACCTATATCATGAATTAGGGATTGGTACACTGAATATTTTATTTTGAATCTAGGTTTTCAGACTCTTCCTTAACACAATGTTGTGTGACAAACTTAATATAATGTATGATCAGACAAAATGGTGAGTGTTCCAACTTTACAGAATTATTACAATGAAATACACATTGCCCTTGTTCCCCCTCAAAACACTCTTCCTCACTTCAGACACACTTACCCTGCTGGTCTTGCCGCTTTCTGAAGAAGTTCTAGAAGCCCTCTTTCTTCAGTCCTCTTTCTTTAATCACACTGTCCTGGTTGTCTTGGTGCCCTCAGTCTATTCAAATTATTCACTTTTCTTGCTGATTCTGACTTTACAGAAGAGCCAGAAGTCACACAGTGCCAGGTCAGGTGATAAGGTGAAAGATGAGACACCATCATGATTTTACTGGACCGAAAGTGCCATACAGGCTTTGAATGGGTTCTGAACACTGAGGCAGCCAGGAAGATATGCAAGAAAGACAACTTCCCACAGCTGCTTAAGAAAATGGCGAGAACAATTGGATAAGTGTGTTTGAATCAAAGGGAGTATTTTCAGGGGAATTAATAACAATGTGTCCCTCACTGTGATAATTGTTTTTAAAATTTTTCATTTAAATATTCAGTACATTTTATGACCAAATCTCATTATCATAAAAACTTGACTTAATGCTGGTGTTTAAGCATATTGAAAATATTCTTCAAATCTCTTGATAAGAGATTGCACTGGTTATAATTGCATTGGAGTAATTAATGCTCTGGATTCTTCTTCTGAATCATTTGAGTTTATTTCTGAACACATTCAGGTATTCCAACACTCTATGATCTCTTCTATATGGGTACAGAGCCCATCAGATTCACAGACAGTAGCAAGGGTAGTGATCCATTCAGTTTTAGCCCACCCTAAATAGCCATCAATCACCTCGGACTTACACCCATATTTATATCAGGCTACTCTAATATATGCTATATAAAAATATTGTGTGCATTGTACGAACATAGTTTCAAATTGTCCTCCAGCTTCCCTGAATCCAGACTGCTGCCTGGATAACTACTTTTCTTCTTGCACTTCCCATTGTCTGCTCTGGTTTCCTATGGAACCTCTCACTGCTACAAAATTTCTCCATTTGTTCATTTTGTTGCACTTATGCCTAGAAAATTGCATCAGTGACAGAAGACTTTTTATAGAGCTACATAATAAATTGCAATATATCTTGATGTAATTCAAATCAAATTCCTTTGAATTCCACTTAGCAAATATGTATTGAGCCCTTGGTATGGGCTGAATTTGAGGATAGTTACTGTGAAAGTGAAGAAATATGGGAGAGAGTGTTCTGAACTTCATGGACTTTAGCTATGTTTCTAAGGCAAAAATGGAGGCTTAATGGGAGTGATCTGAACAAAGACACCATGAATTCCAGGAAAATGTGAAATGCACTACAATGGTGGTCCACTGTGTCACCAAGGTCTATGTTGTAGCAGAGAAGACACTGATTTTAATGACTTTAACCACATAAAACCATGCAAGAGAAAAAGTATGGGAATGGTTTTAGATTTAGGGTATACCATGAAAAAAGTTAGAGAATTTGGAAAATACAGAGTGGCCTCTGGGACTCTAGCATCTGTCATGGATGGAACATGGCCCATTGTTAGTGTGGGTGAAAGTGGAGATAATTTCAGGCCATAATGTAAATTCATTCTATCATCATTATTTGAAGATTTTGTATTTGGAAACTGATCTATTCCTCAATGTTTGTTTGTACCCTGAAGTCAATATTTATGCACACTAAACTTTCATCTTTATTCAAGAACACATGTGGAGTTCTGAAAAATGTAAATCTCCCAACCTATTTCTTCCTGGACATGGTGAGCAAGGGGACCTGCTCAGTACTGATTCAGTCAACTCAATACTTTATTGTAAGCAAGAGTTGTTTGCACAGTGTATGTAGAATCTCTCTCTCTCTCCCTCTCTCTCTCTCTCTCTCTCTCTCTCTCTCTCTCTCTCTCTCTGCCTCTTTTGGGTGATTTTACTTAACAGTGTCTCTGAATGTGGTATTGAAGTGCTACCTAGTGTTTCTATGCACAAAAAGTTTATACTGTGCCTACTGTGCAAAATACATGTATCAGAAGCTTAATTCAAGCATGAGTTACATGGTTATTGCCTGTGAATTCAATGTTAATGTCAAGAAATATATTTTAAATAAAATATCTTTGATCAGAAACACACATAAAGCAAGATTGCTTATTGAGTGTTTGACAAAAACGTGACCATAGGTTTCCAGGAACCTACCCTGTACCACCCCTGTACTACCACATTACTACAGTGCTTGTGGTCACTTCATAAAACATACCTACTGTGAATCACAAGAATCAGTTGTGTTTAGTGAAAAGCTAAACATTGAAGGTTTTGTTTTCAAAGTAATGAAGACTGCTGGAGAAATTTTCACGAAGTATAAGGCTAGGAAAAATGGTGGTTAGTTTTTAAAATACGCATTTGAAAGTAGGGTACAAGTCTTTTCTAAAATATCTTAGCAGAGAGAGAAAAATGTGATTAGAACAAAGAAGAAACAGGAAATTGTTTCAAAGCATGCAAATGCAAAAATGCAGTACGTCCACATTAGGGCCCAGCATAGTCACTGAATCCTGAGATGCTCAGATTTTCAAAATAGGTGAGAACACAGATGCGTTTTCTACTTACAGTGTCATGGGGGCTACGGTTTGCATGAGTAGCCCCTGAAGGTCCAGGAATTAAAGGCTTGGTGACCAGCCATGGTATCAATAGGAGGTCATGGAACCTTTGGGAAGTGGAGTCTAATGGCAGAGGTTAGCTCATAGCAACCTTAAAGGAATTTTGGAGGCCTGGGCCCTTTTTCCTTCTCTCCTTGCCTCCTGGCTGCAGTGAAGCTGTTTCTTCCACCTTGTGATTCCAGCATGAGGTGTTGCCTTCCCATGGGTACAGAAAATGCCGTTTGACTATAGTCTGAAATATCTGAAATTCTGAGCCAAAGTAAGTCTTCCTTTCAAATTCTTTCTCTCTGGTATTTGTCACAGTGAAGAAAAGCTAACGCAACAGTATTTCTATCCACAGGTTTGGAGCAAAGCATTCAAAACAAGACCTCCATTCTGCTTCAGTTTGAGATCTGAGTTAATACTTTCCAGTCTAGATGAGGACAAGCTTTAAGGTGTCAAGATTTGCGTTTGACTCCACCCTTAATTCTAAAAACTAGCTGGACCAAGCTGGTTAATCATTCATTTATCCTCCCTGCAACAACTTTAGAAAAGTGAATCTAACATCTTTATTAGCTGCTGTAACAAATTCCGGCAATCTTAAACACACAATACATAAGAAAGTGCTTTGAAAAATTAAACATAATTTGTAGAATGACTTTTACAATTTCTATAGAAATTTCAGGATTGGCATAATGACCCTTCTTTAAGCATCTCTTTGGTCAGTCTGAAACTTCAAAAATAGATTGATTCCTGTGGCTTAAGTCTGTCTTCCAGAACTCCACTGAAATGCAAGTATCTTTTCTGAGAAGAATGGCATATTAAAGCTTATTAAGTGTGGATTTACTCAAAATAATATTTTTTCAGAACATGAGGAAATTACTATTCTTACGTCATGCAAAATTCTTGACAGGTAGACTTCATATTTCATAGGACTTGGTAGGCTCTAAATAACAAAATCAGGGAGCAGGAGATGATAAAGTCTGAAACTCAGCACTTGTTCCCTTGAGCAGGGGACATAGGACAAAAAAGTAAGCCTAGCTGACAGAAAGGAAGTAGGGCTAGGTAAGTACTGTCATCTATAGAAATTTTATTTTAATTCCTTTTGAAGCATCTATAGAAATTATCTCAGGCCAATATATTTAATACAGAGATAGAATGGCACACAATATCGTCTGAACAAACGCACTTTCCCCGGATTCACATATTGAATCCTTATCAAGGGTATGATAGTACTAGGATGTGGAGCTTCTGGGCCATGAATAGGTCATTACAGTGGAGCTTTTATGAATGGAATCAGTGGCCTTGTAAAATGGACTGCAGAGAGCAACCTACCCTTACTCCTCTGTGAGGATATGGTGAGATACACTGTGAACCACAAAGTGAATCCTCACTGCACATCGAATTTTCCAGTGCTTGTATCTTGGCCTCTTGATCTGTGAGTAATAAAATTATGTGATTCGTGACTGCATTGTTTACAGTATTTCATTGTAGTATCTCAAACAAAGATATAACAAAATTTGTAAGAAATGTTTAGAAGTGAGCAGTGAAGGTCTATGCTGGTAGGTCTACTATTGTATGTTAGTCAGCAAAACCATGTAACAATCTCATAGAGCTTATTTGAAAGAATATACTTGGAGAACTGAAAAATGTGAGGAAATTTTGAAAAGTGAAAACATGAGTATCTATCATCTAAACTCCCAACAGCATAAGAAGAACAAGGGAAATGAAAGGAAGAACACCAGTCATATTGCAAAAGAAACATTTTGGGAAGATTTTGGATAACTCCAAGAAAAAAATATTTGTTTTCCTTTATCCTAGGAAACTCTATTTTGACTTGACATTGGTAAACTGTAAAACTTCATGCACTGTAGCATAAACATGAAGATGATAACTTTCAAGAGTATTTATTTGGTGCTAGTCATTCTCACAAGGTTTGAGCAAAAAGTTCTATTAGCAGTGACATGGAAAGCTGTGCTTCTTTGTGAAGGATGCTTGTTAGAAACCCACAGAGAGTTATACCATTATCCTAATGATGCTACAGGGCTCACAGGGTACAGGGCATTGGTCTACAGTCTGGAAGAGAGCAGCTTGGGAAAACTGTTCACTTTATTGCAGAATGGACATGTGAAATTATATTTCTAAATGGATATTAACATAGTAAGTTTGACAGTTGGGAACCTTAATCATCTATGTCTGTGTTTGTGTCTAAAGACTCAGTAAATTCACTGAGGACAAGAATTAGTGGTGTTATCTGGCTTCTTCCAAGAACTGCAATTGGGGAAACTGAGAGTTTCATATTATTGACTCAGTCTTTTTCTTTCTTTCTTTCTTTTTTTTTTTTTTTTTTGCAGATTGAATTTGGACTCAAATTTGTACTACAGTATTCCACTCTTTTATTCTGGCAAAGGGCAAGTAGGTGGATCATTGGAGGCTGTGTTATGATCCCAGTTGTATCACTGATTCGTCATGAAGCCTCAGAAAAAGCTGTTAACCTGTTAGTGCCCTGACTTCCTCTGCAAATGGAAGAAATAGATAACTACCTGCTTGATGAGTGTACCCACAGGACTGGCACATTTGGCATGCTTTAAAATTAAATAACCTATCATATAAATATTGACACAATTGTGTATCAGTAGAGCTGAAGGGAAGCAGAATGCATTTGAGTTTGGGTGCACCCTTAATTACTGGAACACCTGCCAATCTATCCTGGAGACATACCTGAGCAAAAACACTTACCTTTGAGGAAACACAAGCAGGTTACAGAATGAAATATTGAAGAAAGAGCATACCAAATCATTTCTTTATAAGATATTAGCTCTTTTTCAATTTAATGCCCAATAAAAATTCCTCCACAAAACTCAAATACATCTTCACATAGTTTTTCATATGTGGCAAGCCATCCCTCCCATGAATCATAGAAAAATGTTGTGCCCCTGTATTAAGTTCTACTTTTCTCTTCCTCTTTATTCTGCTGAAATCAAAAGACTCTATTGGGTTTCTGGTGAATAAAGCTTATATTTTCCTTAGAAAAAAAGATATTTCTTAATTGTTTAATTTTGTTTATAACCTATGTCAGAATACAACTGTAGTCAGAATTCTGAGATGGTCCTGAAGATCCCTGCCTATCAGTCAGTATAACATTTGAATTGCCTCTTGTGAGCAAGGCACTCATGATAACTTTAATTACCTAAGGCTCAGTCATAGCAGAACAGGGAGTCTTCTCTTGCTGGCTTTGAAGGTGTAAAGATATGGTCACGTGTCTTTGTTGAGAGTTAAAAATGGCCACTAGGCTGACAGCTGTCCAGAAGTAGGGACTTTAGTCCCACAAGTGCAAGGAAGTGAATTTTTCTAGGAATCTGAAGGAACTCAGCAAAGAATCCTGACCTAAAATGAGATGGCAGCATAAATATACCCCATGACTTTAGTCTGAAGAGCCACGGAGCACAAATTGAGCTCACCTCAGTCCAGCTGTGGATCTTGAGGAGTTTTTTTTTTTTTTTGCGGCACCAGGGATTGAACTCACAGCCTCGCACCTGCCAGACAGGCGCTTAAGCTGCTGAGCCAAACTCCTGTCCCTTTTGAGGAGTTTTGAGATTGATCCACATTGTTTTAAACTAGTAAGTGTGTGGCAGTTCATTATATAGCAATAGAAAACTAACACTGGTATGAAATATTTGTTGAAAAAGGCTGAATGACTTACCAGATATGAAATCATTATGGCTTAAAGGGTGGGGAGATACAGAATGATTTATTGGAATTACCAAATCAGGAACAATGGGACTCTGGGCAAAAAAGCCAGAGCCACAAGAGCAAAGAAAGTATAACTTCTCATATTAATTGCATTTGAAGAAAAAAATTTTACAACTTCCTAAGAAGATCCTCAGTTCTGAACTGTGCTAAAGAAATATCATATGCTAACCCTCCCAAAAAGGAAGACCTGTTTCCTCAAACACAAGGTAAGCCTGGGGAGGGTTGGTACCCCCAAGTGGAAACTGGGCTAACCCAAAAGAAAGCCCACAGTTATTGTAAACTGCAAAATCAGTGTGAGGTTTAACTCTGAAAATAACTGCTTATGCATGGCAGGTCAGAGTTGAAAAAAATCTATTGTGGTGTCTGCCATATTTGAGACTGATTAACTAGGAACCCTTTGGGAAAGGATTAACTGTTTGACACTGACATGCTCTGGGAATCAGAAGCCACAGAGCATCTTTACTTCAGGAATTTGGGGACCATCATACCAAAGTGACTGGGTGCAGAGATAGCCACAAGAGAGTAGTGAAGTTTGAGCTGTGGCCTGGAAGGACAGGGGTTCTTCCCCTCTCTGGTGAGAGACCAGACTTGTTATGTGTGGGCTTTGGAGGGGACTGGGTCTGAAAGTACTGGCATTAAACCTTGTGAACGGCTTAATCCTCCTACTCCCTGTCCTGATGCCCATAGCCAGCACAAAGTTCAGTGGTTTGTCTGCTTTCCCCATCTGCCCCTATGATCAGTGAAATGCCTCAGATTGCACAATGTCACAGCCTGGGGTGCTCAGACAGAGCACCTCTAGAGCAGGAAGTGCACTTCAGAAATCCACAGGTGGTAAAGCTAAACACAAGAATCCATGACTTGGAGTTCACAGAAGGACACAGAAAGTGAGTAGCTGGAATGACTATAGCTGTATGGCAGACACCACTGACCAGTCACACTCAGCGGGAAATGCAGGCCAAGACTCACTAACCCCACAGAAAACCCTGAGTGTAGAAACAAAGTAGGACTTATTAGTAACTCATCATCCCTGCCTCATATTTGGTGGATTCCAATACTGTAAAATCTGTAAAGAAACTACTCATTCAAACACATAGAAAATTTTTAGACTCATTTCTCTCTTTTTTTGTTGGTTTTGAGGAGTAGGTGCATTTTTTTCTTTTTCTTTTTTCCTTTCTTTGGTTCTTTGTTCTTTATTTTTATTCTTTTCCTGTTTATTCTTTTGTTACTTTTATCAGATTCTATTAAAATTCTTGTACTCTTTAATTGGATCTACTTTTCTCTCCTCTTCTTCATTTTTGTTATTTCTCAAATTTTACCACTTTCATTTCCCCTTTCCCACATTCTCCATTTTTATTAGTACCACTATTAAGCTTTAATAGTATTTGGAAAATTAGTTGACTGTATACCATTATTAATGAATAACTTTTTATTGTTAATGACATTATAGATGATGCACTTATTAGTAGCTACTTGACAAACCTCTAGTTCAATGAATCAGAGAATCCAGAAGAAATGGATAGATTCTTATACACATACAAATTATCAAAACTGAACCCAGAAGACGTAAATTTCTCATTAATGCAATAACAGGCAATAAATTGAGGTAATAATTAAAAAGTAAGAAAACCTAGGACCTGTGGATTCATCACTGAATTCTACCTGAACTTCAGGGAGATTTTAACACCAATATTCCTCAAATTCTTTAATGAAATCGAAAGGAAAGAAGTACTGTCAAAATCATTACTGGAAGTTGGCATAACTGATTCCAAAACAAGCAATGATTCTACTAAAAGGTAAATCTATAGGTCAGTCTCTGCAGGTCAATCCCTTTAATGAACATAGATGCAGAGAACCTCATCAAGATACTGGTAAAGAGAATGCAACAAATTGTTTAAAGTATCATGCATCACGACCAGATAAACTCCATTCCAGGGATGCATGGATGGTTCAATGTATGCAAATCGATAAATGTAATATGTCACACAAATAGAAGCACAGAAAAAGACTGAATGATCATCCCAACAGACCCTGAAAAATTCTTTAACAAAATCTGACATCCATTCCTGATAAAAATCCCAAAGAAAATAGGTACAGAAGACATTATCTCAACCTGATAAAAGTCACTGAAGCAAAACATTACTAATATCATTAAATGGAGGAAATATGGAGGTTTTTCCTTAAAGTCAGGAAGGAGACAAGGATATCCATTATCATTTTTGTTCAATACAATACTCAAAGCATTAGCTAGAGTAGTCAGGGAAGAGAAAGAAATAAAAGGGATACATCTATTTAAAAAAAAAAACAATCAAATTATCTCTATCCACAGTTGACATGATCCTTTACATGTAAGACCCAAATAACTCCAAACAAATACTCCCACTACTAATAGATTCATCAAGGTAACAGGATACAGAATCAACACATAAGAAACAATGGCATTCATCAATAATGAGCTCATTACAAAAAAATTTATGGACAATATCATTTGCAATGGAATTGAGAAAATTTAAATACTTAGGGATTAGCCTAACAAAGCAAATGAAAGACCTCTGTAAAGGAAATGAAAGATCCCCTGGAAAAAGAGATCAAAGAGAACAGATATCATAAAATGCAAATATGGTCCATGTTCCTAGATAGGTAGAACTGATATTGTCAAAATGGCCATACTTGTAAACATGATACATAGGTTTAATGCAATTTCAATAAAAATACCAATAGCATCCCTCACAGAACTAGAAAAATCCATCCAAAATCATATTGAACCAGAGAGCGGGCAAAGAGCAAAGCATGAGGTATCACAATGCCAGACCTCAAGTTATATTACAGAGATACAGTTATAAAAACAGCATGGTACTAGCACCAATATAGACATATAGATCAATGGGGCACAACAGAAAATGAAAAAGCAACTCCAAACACATTCAGTCATTTCATCTTTGCAAAGCAGCCAAAAACATATGCTGGAAGAAAGAGAGCCTTTTTAACAAATACTGCTGGAAAAACTGGTTGTCCATAGCAGATGATTGATTCTAGACCCATAATTCTCACCAGGTACTAAACTAATTCCTAACTATTAAAATAGAAACATTTAATCTGCTGGAAGATAAAACAGGTATAAAGCTCTCGAAGACACAAGTGTGAAAAGGACTTTCCAAATGGAACCCCAATGCAGAAGAAATAGCATCAAGATTGAAAAATGAAATCATATAAAATTAAGAGACTTCTTCACAGCAAAGGAAACGACCAACAGAGTGAAGGGACAATCTGCAGAATGTGAAAAAAATTTCCGACTACACCTTGACAGAAAACTACAGATCAAGAATATGTACAGAGCTCGTAAAAACAATTGGACTGCTCAAAACAAAAGACTCAGTCAAAAAATGGGCAACTGGAATGAAAAGATATTTCTCAGAGGAACAAAGACAAATAGTCAATAAATACGTGAAAAAGTGCTCATCATAACTGACCAGTAGATAAACGCAAATTATCACTTTCATCTTACTCCAGAAAACATGCCTATCATCCAGAAATCAAATAATAACAAAGGTTGGCAGGACTGCCAAGAAAAAGGAACTATTTATATTACTAGTGGAAATGCATATTAGTACAACCGCTATGGAAATCTGTATAAAGATTCCTCAAAAATGTAAAAGATAAACATTCTATTTGATCCAGCTTTCTCCCTTTTAGGCATCTTCCTGAAATAGCTAAAAACTTCATATTACAGTAATAAATGTATACCTATGTTTATATCAACATAGCTGCATCTTGCAAATAGCTCATGTATCCATCAACAGATGAATGAATAAAGTAAATGTACTATTTACACTCAATAGAATATTGAATAAGGGGAATACTGCATGATTTCTCCTATATGAGGATCAAAAATGTAAATAATTTAAACAGTAAAATTAGAGATAGATAATAAAAATATGGAGATGGATGTTTTGCAAAAGGGTAGGGGACAAATAGATGGAGAGAGGAGTATAGGCGAGGAGGGAAAGGGATCATAAAAGAAATAAAGATATGTTATGTACATGTACCACAATGAACAGCCATTAGGTACTGCAAATTTTTCCCAATAAATACTAAAATACTAATTAAAAAATAAATATCACAATAATGCCATAGAAGACTACAATAACGAATGCTCCATATCCCCAAATATTTTAAATTACACATGCATAGTCTCCAACTGACCATAGTTCCACTTATAAATTTTCAATGTTATAATGGTGAAAAAATGATGCACATTCAGTACAAGCCAAACTTTATATTCCAGTGTATATATAATAGAAGGAGACATAGAAAAATGGGGATTGTTTTACCGAAGTCATAAACATTTTGCCCTATAAATGAGATTACATCTATCAGATTGCTTTTTTACCTATTAAATATTTTTCTCACTGTTCTGTAATAAATGCAACTTGTTCCCTTTGTCTGAAAAAGGGATCAGTTACAACTTCATGAACTAAGAAGCCTCTTAGATTTGCATGTCTTTCCAAAATTTCCTGTCAAATGAGAAGCTTAAACTTAAGATATCTAGGAGAATGAGGATTATTGTGGTTCCTGTTACTTTGTTTAGCAGAATCTGCTCTGGAATGACAGCGTCTTTCTATACCATGGACAGAGTGATCCTTATGCTGAAAGAAGGGCCAATCTTTTTCACATACTTGTGATATTCACTTGCTCATCTTTGTGTTTGAATTGAACAGAGCACATAGTCATGAAAAAAGAGAAACAAAAAGAAATGAAAACAAACAGAAAGAAAAGAAAATAGAAAAGAAAAGAAAAAAGAAAACAAAAGAAAGAATATTTATACTTGTACAGGTTCCAAAACTTTAGGGATATATGTTATTTTATGGATACATTTCTTCCTGTCTGAGCTTAGCAACATGATTTCTCAAGATAACGAATCTAAAGTGGTACAGAAAATTCTCCCTTCAGTTTCCTCTTGACCACTATAAGTACTAAATGTGTTACATTCAGGACAGCAGAAATGTGCAAAGTTTTGGTGTCTGCTCTACTGGTATCAATCAAATATTTTTATCTGGGTCACAATATGGCTTGAAAGAATTAGATACCCTACTGACACAGAGTATGAAATTTATGCTCTGCCGTGTTCAATACACTGCATTTGCAGGGATTAATGGTAATTTCAACCCAGAAAGTTGTGATATATATTATTGATTGCTTTTTATTTTAATTATATGTAAATAGTTCAGTGAAAGCTAAACTCTACACTTCATTAAAGTTATCCCCTATTCTCAAACTTTCTCAGAGAACTGTGAAAATCTGGCAAATCAAGTCAATTATTACTTCATTCCATAGGGCATGCAATAATTTACTTTAATATGCCAAAAATGTCTTATAATCCCAACAAGAGCTGGGATATGACCTATAAGGATGCAAAGTTTCTGGCACAGATGTCACAGAGCTTCCGCACGTTTGCACTGTGCAGCTTGCTGGAGTCTTTCTCTTGTCAATGCTCCCATATAGGCAGTGCAAGATACAAGGCCAGTGCCAACAGAATCTAGATTGTTTTAATACAGAGCATGCGCTGACCCCTGTGACAAAGTGTGATTGGCATTTATCTTCTTAGCAGGTCAACCCTGAATGCCACCCATACAGGAGTGGGCTGTTTGGCTTCTTGTAATTAGTTTAGTTGCATCTGTTGAATCCCAAATGGCCTCCTGAATTATAAAAATATGCTTTTCTGGAACAAATAACAGGTTCATTATGTTTGCACTCTCCTCCTAAGCCGCCCTTCTCTATGTTATTATCTCCCCATGGGAAAAGAAATTCAAGTGTGAGAGAATACTATGTTACAGAAGAAAAAAGATGGATCCCATTTCATTCTATTAATTTATACTTTCCATAATCAGAATTAAAGGAAAGATACATTTTAAGTTTTGTTGGTCTTGCCATTTGTGTGTGGTTATGTAATTACTGGTTTTTAAAACCTTGAATAATGCTCCACTTTGGGTATTATGCTTTTCTCAGTAAATAATCCCTGGAGCTCCTACAGCTCTGCTGTCAAGGTGAAAATGGTCACCACAATTCATGTCACTTCCCAAGATGCTATGATTGTTATTATTTCTTATTAACTGAACAAGATGACAATCACAGTTTGGCATTTTTTTTTTCCTTATTCCATAGGGTTATAGTACTTTTAGCTTCCCACGGACAATACAACCAAACCTGTAAAAAGCATTTTCTTTACTCAGAAATAGGACAATCCAGTTTGGAAATGAATTTAATCTAACAAACTGAAATTTTATACTCTTGTAGTGTTAAAGCTTCAGTTAGATATTAAGAAATTTTAATAAAGACCTTTTAAAAATAGCAAAGTTGTTCTCAAACAACTTAGTCTAGCTAAAGAGCACCAGGAAAATTGTTTAAAACAGCTATTTGACTGAGAGTGTAGGTTGGTAGTAGAGCACAGGCTTAGCATGACTGAGGTCCCTGGGTCCAATTTGTACTATCAAGAAGGTAAAATAAGAACATACATTCATTGCCATCACTATGAAGAATGTGACTCAATATGTTTCACAAAGACCAATTATCAGTGCATTCAAAAAATGCCCTGGGTAATTTTGATGAGGTAGTTTGTAGAAACAACTTCTAAATTAATAAATAAATAAATAAGCAGTACCTGTCGATCTTCTAAAGTAAGACTGTTTTATTTAGGTTAGTAAAATGCACATTGACTCTTGTCTACAAATAATAGTGAAATTTCATGATTTTTTGAGTCTAATTGATTCTAAATTAGAATCAGGTTAAAAGGATTACTGTCCTGTATGACTGTATCAGTTAGGTTTCCATTATAGTCACAAAATATCTGAAATAATCAATTCATAAAGAGGAAAGGTTTTTTGGTCTACAGTTTTGGAAGTTTCAGCTCATGGTCAACCAGCTTCATTATTATAGGACTGTGGTAAGACAGTATATCCTATCTATAGTACCTGGGGAGCAAAGCTGCTAGCACCATGGTCTAGATGCCAGAAAGAAGAGGGAGGTGTGATATCCCATGCTCCTTCTGAGGACACACCCACAATGACCAAAAGTCCTCCCTCTAGGATTATTAAATTTAAATTTGCCACTACCTGCTATTTATGCCAAGTGCTGGATACCAAATCAGGCATGTTTGGGGAACTATTGAAATCTGAACTATGACAATGACTATTGTATTTCCATTAGGTCTTGGCAATTGCAATATTTCTTCTAATGATTTTTGATACAGTTTTCTGTGTCTTTTCTGCTAAACATTTCTGTTTTTGTGTTTTAGCATGTGCTTTATACTTTAATAAATATATTTGAACTATGAGAAAAACTTTTAAGAATGAATAGTAAGACAATTCTGTATTTGGTTTCGTTTAAGGGTCCATAATAGATGACAAAGGTGCAGTATATATAAAACCATCTGTTAGGTTTTCATGCATTCACTAATTCACTGTATTTTTCATGATTCCCACAGTGGTGAATTTTAATATCAAGTAAGTGCTGAAATTTAATATCAGGAAATGTGGAGGACAGTCACAGAATTACAAATCTCCACCCATTAGCAGATTGTTAAAGAAATGATTTGCCACCTTTGCATTGGTTGTGTTTCTTTAAAGGGGATTAATAGTCTAACAGGAGAGCATCATTGCTTTGTTCTTTTCCCAGCCTGGTGGAAGGTAATACAAAATGGTTGCTTAGTAACTGGCCCAGTATGACCATTTTCTCTCTCTCCATGTGCGGACATAGTTAATTGCCAGATTTTGAATTATTGCAGTAGTATTCTATTTCAGGGACCTTATTGATATAAGAGTCATACAGAATTTCTAAGGTCAAATCTTTTGGTCAAGTGTGGTATAGGGTAATAACACTGTACCCTGGATTTATGTAACCTGCTCATTAAAAATGAGGAAAAATGTCTCAGGAAAGAAGTGTTGACTTAATCAAGGTCACTAAGATGATAAATATTTAAACATAGGGCATGCAACTGGATTTCTCTCCCAAAACCTGTGGCATACATTTTTATCCAACTCACCTATATTTGTAGTTTGTTTGACTATCATTATTATTAATTCATTTCCTTAGTAACAAAGGCTAAAATGACATATACACGCTTTCCTACTATTCTCATTATTTGATGCTTAGAACTCAATTTGGAGTAAAGGTTTTGCTTATTAGTTCTTCAAAATCCTGAGTCATGGATCTGTAGGCAAGATAAGTATTTCATAAATATTCTACTTCTAGAAGGAGCATTTTAAAATACCTCATAGTTGAATTCTTCTACAAAACTTCACAATTATACTATATTTTAAACTAGATCAGGAAAACTTTACCCACACTCTAGTCACAATAGATAGCCTCCAGGCTACCTCCATAGCAAAGAGATTTTTTTTCTCATTTCATTTCTCTCTCTCTCTTCCCTCCCCCTTCTCTGTCTCTCTGTCTCTGTCCCTGTTTCTGTCTCGGTCTCTGTGTCTCCATGTCTCTGTGTCTCGGTCTCTGTCTGTCTGTCTGTTTGTCTCTCTTTCTCTCTTCAGACAAGGTCTCACTATGTTGCACAAACTGGTCTGGAATTCTTGACTCCAACAAATCCTCTTCCTACAACCTCCCATGTAGCTGGAATACAGATGTGTGCCAATATGCCCAGCCTTAAAATTACCTTTTGATCTTTACCTCATTGCTTTTAAAATTCTTTACATTTTTAATTTTAACTTTATTTTTTAATTTAACAACATTGCTTTTTATATATTTAGGGGGTAAAATGTGACAATTGGGCATTGCTTTTGCATTCTGGAATTATTAAAATAAAATAATTTTTGACTTCACATATCTATGGTCATTTGTATGGTAAAAGATATTATTTATAATTTTGAAATGTACAATGCATTGTTATTTGTTATAACTAAAATTTCATGCAACAAACCACTACAGTTTATTCTTTCCATTTAACTGAAAATTGTGCCCTTTGGGTAACATCTCCCTTCCCTCCATCCATTCCTTTCTCAGTCTTTGGTAACCATTCTTCTCTCTACTTCTATTCATTTGACTTTTTTAGATTCCACATGTAATATTCATCTTTCTGTGTCTGCTTTATTTCACTTACAATAAGTTTCTCCACATTCATCCAGGTTGTTGTAAGTGACAAAACTTGTTTCTTTATGATAGAATAGTATTCCATTATATACATGTACTGCATTTTCTTTATTCACTCATTTCATGATGTTTCACTTAGGTTGTTTCCACAAACCAAACCACAAATAAACAAATGAGATTGTACTGAACTTCTGCACAGCATGGGAAATAACGGAGTGAAAAAAAATCCCCAAACTTGCAAGAAAATACTTATAATCCAAGTAAATGATAAGGAATTAACATCCAAAATATTAAAGGAACTCAACTCAATATCAAGAAAAAATGTAACTCTTATAAAAATGGGCAATAGGCTTTAATGGACACTTCTCAACAGAACACATCAAAATGACAACAGATATATGAAAAAAATGTTCTTTATCCTACCATCAGGGAAATGAAAATTAAAACCACAATAAAGTATCATCTTACACATGTTACAAGGACTATGATTAAAAACATAACAAGTGCTGTTAAAGATGTGGAGACACTTGTACACTTTTGGCAGAAATATCAATTAATCCAGCCATTACAAAAGCTATGGAGGCTCTTTAGAAACTATAAGTAGAATTACCAAGTGAGCCAGCAGTAGACTTCTGAATTTTGTGCAAAGAAATTAAAATTAGTGTGTTCATGTTCAGAGTAACATTCACAATAGCCTCCTGGTTTACTAATTTATATTAAATGATTTTTTCATATATAGTTATAATTTTAAACATAGGAGTTTGTTATGTCTGTTATGTATTTATTCTTTTTTTTAAAGCCAGATGTCATCCTCATTCCATTGTACATCTTGAATTCTGGAGTACGGTAGCTTTTTGTAGCTTTTGCTATCAATCCTAATATTACTCTATTCCGATTTTCTTGAGAATTTGGGGAATCTTCTCCATATTTCTTGTTTTCAAGTTTTCTCAAGAATATTTCTTTTATGTTTACTTAAATTTTCAGTTAAGAACTCTTGTTCTGTGTCATCAGAACTGGGAAAAACTGGAAAGGAAAGCAGGCATGTATGGGAAAAGGGCCACACAGTAAAACAGGAAGCAAGAGTCAAGGAAGCTAAGCTCACTTTATCACCACTCACTCTGTGGTAGCTAATCTCGTTCCTGGAAAAGAAGAACCAATGCCTGAAAGATGAGAGGGTACTCCTCTTTTCACGTTCCCATCATCTTAACGCTTCCCACAGGGCCCTACCTCCCAACACCGCTGCATGGAGAAATAAAAACCCGATGGGTTTTGCTGGGGATGGATCATATTCCAATTGTAGCTAACTTTCTTCTTGATCTACTCCAAGAGTTTTTTTATTCTCTGTAACCATATGAGGTAGAATGAGACTCATATCTCAAATCTCTCCTCATCCGAAAGCCCGTCCCCTTACTTTGATCATACGTATAGATGATCAGGGAGTCCACCAGATTATTTCCTTGCTATAGTAGTTTCCTCACTATAATTGGAAATACCAGGACTAGAGGTATATTATTCATACCCTTTAAATATAAGGACTCCTTTCTAATAGTTTGTGGTTTTATTTGAGAACTTCTAGAAGCGATCACACACTTCTGAGTAAATATCTATTGAGGGTGTTCCTGGAAACAGCTGGCCTGCTACCTGATAATACTAACTGCTATGTTAAAGATCAGTACATCTGTACTGAATGCTTCAACCTATTGCACCTGTATTGAGGAATCACTGAAGTCCTTGTGCTATATATTTACTGACACCATTGGGGAAAAAGAACAAGGAAAAGAAGTTCTATCTGTGTTTAGAGCCCTTGGCATCTTGACACAACAGGGGATTCCTGTGGAAACCTTCCAGTGGCATGCCCTGGTTGACATTTGTAGAATGCCAAGTTCTTATTTCATCTCCTGGGGTCCGGTTATACAGGAAGAAATGTTTTCAGGATATAAAGGGATGTGAAGAACTTCCCTAGAGACTCTTAAATTTTATTCTATGGTATAAGCACAAGCCTTAGGATATTTTTATCCTACAATTTCCAAAACCCACTCAATGAAGCCAGTTAAGCCTGCATGACAGGGGAGTACCATGGTGACAGCTATGATCATCAGCTCCACACTAAGTGGGCCTCTTGATAGTAGAGACCTGAGACAGCCCTGATGCATTCTTACATTCTGTTCTGCTTTTGCCCAAAGGCAGTAAGTCTCATTGCTGTGTGTGTGTGCGTGTGTGTGTGTGTGTGTGTGTGTGTGTGTGTGTATGCATGCCCAAGTATATGAAGGAGCAATTGTGGAAATTGTTAAGAATATTCTGGAGACAACATTGCAGATTATTTGTATAGATATTTTCCATAAAAAAGCAGAATGTCCAATGAATATGTTTTGTTTCACGATTCTCTTTAGATTCTAATGTTTACAAACAAAATCTTTCTGGTGAGTAAAGAGAACCTATGCATTGAATTAATGCCCTAATGCCATGGGCTATGCGTGAAGTTGCCAAATCTAGAGAGGAGAACTCATGTTCTTCATAGTGGGTGAAGGAATCAAATATGGTGGCAAAGGACAGGAGACATTTCTTGCTTTTTCACAAACACAATCCTTAACTTAGCAGTTTATTCCCATAGAATTTTCTTCTGTAGAAAAGTTAGAAATAGAGAGTACTAGGGAAAATAAAGTTGAGGGATAGGTTAAACATCATCCTGCAGAAACAGGTTCTTGCTAATATTTTGTCCCCCAAATTCTCTTTCAGTGTCTCTAATTATTCCATGTAGATAGTTACCACTGAGTCTACTTCTTCTGTGAATGCAGTTGATGGTGCTGGAATTTGAAGAATCTAACAACATGGAGTCATATTTTTAAGTAGGATCAATTTGATCAAGGTGATAGGGCAACCTTTATTAAAATGCAGACTATGGGACAAAATGATAATGGATTCACCTCTTCTTTTCTTCCCTCCTGGACATCCTATGGCCAGGTTCCTCTATAACACTATGCAAAGCTAGGGCATGGGTAATCATGTGACTTTTATGGCTTCTTTCAGATCATACCCCTGCCCCTAAATAATGGTGCTTTTCCAGGCTTCGGCTCTGATAATGTTCTTATCCTATTCATGGTTAGTTTCATCCCTAGATCTTACACAGAGACTGCGACTTTATTTTTGTCATCAACAAAGGCTGCTTCCTGACATGCATGGCTGCGGTTCAGCATCCACCAATTAGTTGTCTTGGGCAGGGAGAAGACCTGTTCCAGTCCACGTCAGTAAATCATCTAAAAAGCATCTCCATTTGGTTTTAATTTGAAGATGTAGCTAGCATAGAATCTAAACAAATTTCTTTCCGTATGGCAGAGATGAATTTAACACAGGTCTGTAAGATGTTATTATTATTTACATTTTTCTGTTGTTGAAATCTATTAACCACTTCATTCTTTCTTGATAATGTTTCGTCTCTAAATGCTCATCTTGCATATGCAAAACAATAAATGTAATATGCTACATAAATAAAATCATGGATAAAAATCACAATTATCTTCACTGATACAGAAAAAGTCTTCGATAAATTCAACATCGTTTCATGATAAAATCCCAAAAGAAAGTAGATATAGAATGATCATACCTCACCATAGTTATGGCTGTACAATAAACCAGCAGCTAAAATCATATCGAGTGGGAAATAACTGAAAGTTTTTCCTTTAAAATAGGGAAAAATATCTATCCTCACCATTCCTATTTAATACAGTGCTTTAAATTTCAGGCACAGCAATTAGGTGTTATGATTTATATCTGGATTTTTCCCCAAAGCCTCATGCAGTCATAGAGGGCAGGCCTTTCAAAGGCGACTGAGTCTAGCACTTGTGACTGGTTCATTGTCTGGCACTGGGATTGGTGGTGAGCACTGTACCCACCCAGGGGCGGAGCCAGCATACAGTGCAGGGGAGGGAAGGAGTCATGTTTTTGCACTTTTGTCCTTTTTGCTCTTGTTGCTTGTAGCCACCATGAATGGCTGACCCTTAGCCATGCCTCCCTGCCTTGGAGCCAGCTGAGTATGGACTAAAACCTCCAAAATCTGTCAACTAAATAAACCTTTCATTCCTTCAATTTGGGCATCAAGTATTTTGTCTCAGCAATGAGATAAAAAGTAATCCAGACCTTAGGCAAGAGAAAGAAATAAAAATCATACAAATAGTAGAGGAAAAATTCAAATTATCCCTTTTTGTAAATGATATTACCTGTGCTTAGAAAACCTCGAAGGCTTCACCAAAAGATTTTAAATCTGATAAGCGTATTTAGCAAAATAGCAAACATCAATACCTTTCCTATAAACCAACAGTCAATTGTTGAGAAAGAAATCAAGAAAACAATTCTACTCACAATGTCTTCAAAATAAAATACTCAGCAAAGTATATGAAATACTTTCACAATGAAAATTATAGAACACTGAAGAAAGAAGTTGAAGAAGACATTACTTATCCGTGTTCATGGATAAGCACAATTAAAATGTTCTTATTAACACAAGTGACAGGTAGATTCAAAGCAATCCCCATCTAAATTCCAACAACACTTCACAGAACTAGAAAAAACATCCCTAAAATTTATATAGAAAAACAAATGGCACAGAATAGCTTAAACAGTTATGATTATAAAGAGCAAATTTGGAGGCATCACAATTCCCAACTTCAAAATTTCATATAAAGTTATAGTCACAAAAGTAATATGGTATTGGAACAAAATACACATGTAGACACAAGGAATGAGACAGAAGATAGGGCACGTAAAATACAACTACAGTCGAAAATACATGGTTCTGGAAAAACTGGATATCTGTATGTAAAGGATGAAACTCAGATGCCTATCTTTCACCTTTACACAAATCAATTCAAAATGGGTCAAAGACATAGGCATAAGACCTGAAACTGCTAGAACAAAACACATAAGAGACACTTGTAGTCATAGATTTCCTGAATAGAAATCTAATAGCAGAGGAAATAATACTAAGAATCAACAGATGGGCCAGGAGCAGTGGTGCGTATCTGAAACACTACCAGCACTTCAGAAAACTGAGGAAAGAGGATGACAAGTTCAAGTCTCGCCTGCCCTGAGAAAATTAGCTGAGGCTCTATCTCAAAAGAAAAGTGAATAAATAAATAACAAATAAGTAGTACAAACAGGTTGGGGGCATAAGATCAGTGCAAGGGTCCTGGATTCAATCACCAGTACTGCAATGAGAGAGAGAGAGAGAGAGAGAGAGAGAGAGAGAGAGAGAGAGAGAGAGAGTAACAGGTAAGACTGTATCAAATGCACAAGCTTTTGCACAGCAAAGACAACAATGAATAGAGTGGAGAAGCAGCCTACAGGATGGAAGAACGACTTTACTTAATACTCTTCTAACAAATGACTTCATCTAGAATATATAAAGAACTCAACAACAGAAAAAAGTTCTGTCAATAAATGGGCAAATGAGTTGAACAGACACAGCTCAAAACAAGTCTGAATGGCCAATACATGTACCAAAAGATGTTTAAAATCTTTAGCCACCAGGAAATGTCAATCAAAACTACATTACAATTCCACCTTACCCAAGTCAGTACATCCAGGACACAAAAAGCAACATAGGCTGACAAGGATGCAGGGGAAAAGGAACTCTTCTACACTGTTGGTGGGAATGCACATTAACAGTCAACATGGAAATCAGGACGGAGGCTCCTCAAAAACTATAAATGAAAGCACCGTATGACACATCTATACCTTCCAAAGTGTATACCCAAGGGCATTAAAGTCAGTGTACTATAGGGGTATCTGTATACCCAGGTTTATTGCAGCACAGTTCTCAATAGCCAAGATGTGGAACCACCCTAGATGCCCAGCAATGGATAAATAGATGAAGAAATTTTGGTATATATCTATAATAAAATATTACTCAGATATAAAGAAAAATGAATGTATGTTATTTGGAAGAAAATGAATGGAACAAGAGATCACCATGTTAAGCGAAGTTGAACAAATTTAGAAGGACAAGATCACATTTTCCCTAATATGTGCAACCTTAAAAAATAAGGAAAGATGCCATCAAAGTAGAAGGGAAAAAGAATAGGGAACAAGAAAGCGCTATAGATGAGATGAATATGATTAATATATGTTATATACATGTATGAAAGTGCCACACTGAAATCCACTATTTTGTTAAGTTAATATGGACTAATAAAGATATATTAAAAAGTTATATATTCTGTCTTATAAGCCACGCTGCATATGGAAATTGACTGAGCCTAAAAACATTTTCCAAAAGTTGTACTATTTTCTCTTTTGTGAACTCTTTTGTGAACAACATGCTTTCTGGAAGGCTGGTCTTTGAGTGTGAGACAGTATAAACTATGGGCCTCTGAAAAGCATTTCTCTTTAAGTCACCACTGCCTCTGCTACTTTGGGTAAACACCAGCTTAAGGTCCTATGAAGAATTTGGTCCTTTTTTCTACTGCTGTGTCTCTGTCAAATCTGCTTTTCCATTTCCTCTACACTTGGCTACTTGGCATGTTCTTTTTTAATTGGTTCATAATCTTTTCAGCCACTGAAAGGTATTCGGGAACATCTTTCCTGACTCCTTTCCTTTGAATTCCCACATTTCCACTGATGCACTTTACACATTCATTTTCATCATATGCAACATGATATTTTTCCTATTGTTTCAGCATATATCTTGCTTCCCCAACTAAATTGTAAGCCCCCTGAAGAAAAGAATTGTCCCTTTTTGTTTTTAAGCATTCTTTTCAGTAACAATACTGTGACGACTTGCATTACCCAACAACAAAATAGTATCAGTGAATATAAGTCATTGTATTAGGGACAGACTTAAACAGAGTGTTAGCAAAAATACCTACCTGGGCGATTTATGTATTTTGATGCACAATAGAATCAACTGGTCATGGTGCTCTCAATAAAATATTCAGAAAAGGGAAAATATGTAACAGAAGTTGGGGACATACTTGACAAACAGGCATCGGTGTGCACTGAATGCTTCCAACCCCATCCATTGCTCAACAAAATGACTATGAATAAGCCCGAAAGAGGAGGAGAATTAGAGATGAGATGGGCAATGAGGTGGAAGGAGTCGCAGCTGTTTCTTTTCATTCATTCGTTGAATTCTCTGTAAATATTGGTACGGCTTGCAAAGTGGTAAACAGCATTTCTGTAAACTAAAATGACTGCTCATATTCTGGCAAGAAGAGCAGGGCTCTGAGTGTCAGGCAAAGCAGGCTGTGACTTCATGGGTGCATGAGATTTCCCTTTGGCTTCCCCCACAAGCTAACTCATTTGCTCTATAATATTTGAATATGTACTTTAAGTGAGCCAGCTCTTTTACCTATAAAGTATTCAACACTTGGTTTAG